>JAHWFP010259294.1:80238-101676 GCA_023313725.1 Lithobius niger | reverse complement strand
AATTTTGTTGTTAGCTGGCAAACAAATTTTAAACGTAATCATTAACTACTTCCAAACTGTAAGATTTATACATAAACAGGCCATTTTCACGTCGCTTACGCCTACAGGAACTAGAAAGAATGCTCTTTCATTCGATACCTTAACCTTTCTAGGCTACATGGTTCTCTGGAACTGAACTTAACACGAAAAAAAAATTAACGCTATCGTCCACTATAAAGGCCTCATCGCGTTTCGCGCTCTTCGGCCCAGTAGGCAAAAACTCCCGCACGTGCGGGGGCTGCGGGGGTGATGGCTACGGCCCTGCGCCCAATGTACACATATTGAATTAACTATCCAGTATTCTCATCTAATCGCCACACCACTTGCTGCACAAAAGGCCTAGTAACGTTATCCGACAGGAGTTCCCAGTTTACAGTAATGTATTTACTGAAATTGGCTGCTTTTAATTACCGATTTAGTAACCTTGGTTAATGTTGCATGTTGCCCTTCAGCTACTGTACTGCCGTTGAATGCAAAATTGTTAGCTGATGTCCCCTGGCCATGCAGTATTGCGTGATGTGTAATGTACGGTAGTACTGGTTGGTACATACACTTGGACGTGACAGTAGTTAGGTGCATACAACCTGATACGCACATTCCATACAGTTTAATCCTTTTGTATTCGTTTCGTTCGATACCACTCGTTCTTTTTGTATTTCATAACGACATGTCACGCATCAATATTATTAAATGGTATGAACAAAACGATATGATATCATACGTTTTTGGTGAGGTGGCAGGCTACATATCTTCAGCCACTTCCATGCCGGTCTACAGTGGCACATTTGGTGGAGAAATTTGAACCACAGGTTATGTGAAAAATCAACATAAGGGCCATTCTGGCCATAAACGAACGGCACGAACGATTAAAAATGTCGCAAAGATCCACCACGCGTTGCTTGATGAACAAACGACGTCCCAGCGTCAGTTGGAACGGCAAACTCGTGTGTCACTGCCTTCAGTTAATAGGCTGATTAATGACGTAGGCTTGAAGGTGTACCGTCCACGGCGTATCCACGCCTTAAACAAAGACGATCCCGATCGACGCATTCAGTTCTGTGAGGAATTCTTAGATTTCCGTGGAGATGGTCCCCAGAACGTGGAACGGATATTATACTCCGATGAAGCCAAGTTTCATCTTAATGGCAGTTAACCGTCACAACTGCGTATTTTACAGTGATGACAACCCACATGTCACTATGGCGGCATTCACGCCGTCACCTGGCATCAAAGTTTGGGGAAGTATATGGGCTGGGGGGGGGGGGGGGGTCATTGGACCATACTTCCTTGATGGAACAATCAACGGTGCAGTATATCGTCAGCTGCTAGAAGACAGGATTCTGCCAGCTGTACGGAAATAGTATCATTGCAGATATTATTTTCCAACAAGATGGTGCATCACTGCACTATATGCAACACAGGTGCGAGACCTTGATGACCAATTTCCCAACAGCAGGATTGGTAGAAGAGGTGCGATGGAATGGCCCACGCGTTCGTGCGATCTGACGCCTATGGACTGTAAGTGTGTGGAGAATAGTACGGGATTTGGTGTACATTCAACCAGCCCAGGATACTGTAACACTGCAGGTTCTCATTAGTGCTGCATTTGAGACATTTACTCCTGACTTATGCAGGAGAATATGCTTTGGTGTGGAAAGCAGATGTGGTGAGTGTATCGTTGCTGGAGGAGGACCGTTCGTGATTCATCACCTGGAACATCTTTCTTTGTCTCTAAACCTTAATGATGGCCTTAATTTACGTCATAACTGGTTTGAAACAAAATGTCAAACGTCAGCAGAGGCGGACTGCCAAGGTCGGGGGGGGGGGGGGAAACGGGAATTCCCGACTGGCCTCTCGCCCTAGTGGCCTCTCAGCGGAAATAAATAAGTTAAAAAGGAAATTCAGTGTATTTCAGTGTAATTCAGTGTTTTTTTTTTTGTAATACTCGGTTACTCCTTATTTACTATTGCTAAGTTTTACACAATTCGTCTGTACTTACTAAATTAGTTCTTCTCAGTTTGCAAGCAACGTTGGTTGTGTAAAAGCCTCTTTTATCCTCCGGGTACGGCTCCGAAATTTCGAGTTTCAACCACAGAAGGCCGCACTTTACTAGTTTCTCGCGTCATCACGATTAATGAATGAAAGACCAGCTGCGCCTACGTATTGCACGGAAGCCGCTCTTCAGCAAGTTACAAAATGTACGTACGCATTCTGTCTGGAGTGATTTCATTAACTGACATGACATTAACACACGTATCCTTCGGTTACTATTAGCCACGGCGGTTATAAGAGAAAGAGAAAGTGAAGTTGACGTTTCTTCTGTCACGGAAATGAGCGAACCGATGAGAAATCTTCAATTTGCTTTAAAACGACGAAAACTGCCAAAATTGGTTATAAATAACGAAAGTCAGGAGGGTTGGAAGGCCATCTCGGTTAGAAACTATTTGGTTTGGTTAAGTCCGTTTTGCGCCCGGTCAAAAGAACCTGGATTTCGGTGGTAAAACTAAAACTTCTGCAGCTAGCTTTATGACTGACACTTACACTATTTAAGCTTAGGAAGGTAAGCCCTAAATTTTTCCTACTCCATGCTTTTGTAAGTTGCAGTACAAGCCTATTCAGAATGATCTGTATCAGATTATCGTTATGTGTGTTTTCCCGCAGTTAGGTAAAATGCGAAATAAAGCATCTCAGCAAATATATCATGAGTCACATGACCGAATTCTATCAAATACTACGCCTGGCCTAGCACCTTCACGCCTGGCCTAGCACCTTGAAATGACCTTTTCGCTGGAGGGCTTAAATTTTCAATTATTTTTTTCTTTTAATTTTAACAAGTTCGTGTCCTTAACTAGGCTTAGGTGTGACCCCCTCCATGTTAACCCGCGAAAATTGCCGATTGTTCGAAAAAAATGTAGGTAAACTAAGACAAAAATTAATCAAAAAAACAATTTTTTTTAAACACTCGACGGTCCCCCCCCCCAACTTTGTTCTGGTTTCGCTCTTAATTATTTGCATCAAACACTGATGTTGAAAAGTCCCCACGCCACGAAACACCAAAATATGCTACCTGCAGTGTGATAACACATAACACTGAACCAAAACTAGGACGTATTAATCACTAGGATTAATTCACTTGCTTTTCATAATAAAAAAAAAAAATTAGTACCGAGTCTTTGTATATACACCTGGGATCCAGCATTCTTCTAAAGCCACCAAAAATAAATTTAGGGCATGGGAAAGGATTTTTAAAAAAAAAGTCTTTCTCTAAACTGTACATTTCTTTTCTTTTATTTGTGTGACGCCCTAAGCAATGTCTAATACGTGTCATTTGAAGCCAGAAAAGGTCGCAGAATACCTAAAAATCAGTCAGCTTCCAGGGCTCTGCTCCGGACCCCGCTGGGGGAGCTCACAGCGCTCCCCCAGACCCCTTAGCTGGTGGGTGATTCAATAAACCTAACCTCTCTGCCCTCCACCTCAGCCAAATGCAGTTCGTTACGTCCTTGGCTTTGCCCTAATAATTAAAAAAAAAAGTTGCCTCTGGCCGTCGGCTTCCCAGCTGGCCTCTTGTGCCGCCAGTCCGCCTCCGAACGTCAGCCTTCTATAGGTTAGCCTATCTGGCCAGGCAATGGGAAGGGGGACCGTGGCAAAGTCCTCATCCCCCGCGCCCCTTCCCCAGGGTTCCACATGTGCTTTTTTTGGTGCTTTATTATTATTTGAAATCTAGGACTTACTCACTGAACTGAATGTGTCGATCGGGATCATCTTCGTTTAAGGCGTGGATGCGTTCCTTTTGCGAATTGTTATTTGAAATCCAAATACTGTAAATGCATTTATTTTAGCTATTTCATTTGAAGGCCAAATAATTGCTTTATTGTTTCTGTCTCTTTGTAATTTAAAAAATAAATGCACATATTGTTTGTTTTGGTCCTCCCCCCACCAAGCAGAGCGTCTTCCTTTTGCGATTTTATTTGTTATCCAAATACCGTAAAAGCCTTTATTTTAGCTATTTTCCTTTATGGCCAAGTAAATGTTTTTTTCCCCCTTCTTACTTGAAGTCTAATTATGGACTTTTATTGTTTGTTTTGGTCCCCCCCCCCTCCCACCAACCAGGGTTGCCACATGCGTTTTTTCCTTTTGCGTTTTTATTTGGAATCCAAATACTGTAAAAGCCTTTATTTTGCTATTTTGCTTGATGGCCAAACAAATGGGTTTTTTTCCTTTTTACTTGGAATCTGATTATGGGCCATTATTGTTTGTTTTGTGGGGGGACAAACAATAAAACCCACCAACCAGGCTTGTCATATGCTTTTGTTACCTTTTGCGTTCTTATTTGTATGAAAAGGAAATGAAAGCTTTCTTTCCTGGGGTCAGGAATAACTTTCATGATTTCTTTACTGAGGTCAGGGATAAGGGTTATAGTGATGGGGAATGGTTGTTCGACTTAAAAAAATTCGACATCGACGTGTAGCGTTTTTTTTAAACACCCTGTATATCAGTAGTAAAACTACTAAAGTGTCAAATACGTGGGTTAGTGGGTGAACGGTCTTGACCCATGATCCACCATAAAAATGTGACCCATTTGACCCACTAACCCATGGGTCAATTCCATCTCTGATATGTACATTGGGCTATTCGATTTCTGCAGGGTATCAGGGATAAGAGGCCGCAGAAACTACGTTCTACTGCCGCCGTACAAGTGGCTTCCCCCCCATCATCCAGGGTTGCCACATTCGTTTTTTCCTTTTGCGTTTTTATTTGGAATCCAAGTACTGTAAAAGCCTTTATTTTAGCTATTTTTCTTGATGGCCAAATAAATATTTTATTTCTTTTTACTTGAAATGTAATTATGGGCTTTTATTGTTTGTTTTGGTGGCGGCCCCCCCCCCAACCAACCAGAGCTGTCACATGCTTTTGTTACTTTTTGCGTTCTTATTTGAAATGCAAATAAAAGCTTTCTTTACTGAGGTCAGGGATAAGGTTTATAGTGGCGGGGAATGGTTGTTGGACTTAGAATAATTCGAATTCGACGTGTAGCGTTTTTTTTTAAATACTCTGTATAAATCTACTGGCATAGCATTTATAATTCATTAATGCACGGCGGTGAGGTCACGCCAACACATCCCAATGCTAAAAGTGTAGCCGTTATATGCAGTTAATCTGAAAACCCACACACGTGACAGTGGGTTAATTTTGATAACCCACACTTTTTTTGATAACCTACACTTTTTTTGGATAATCTAACACTTTTTCCACGCTCTGCACAACCACTGCTCTACCACGTGACATACTTTGCAAAACTACCGTACACAAAACAAATTCAACCAACATAAATAAGCACATTTGCAACCTGCGACATTATTTTATCGTACTAACACGAAAAAAAAAAAAAAAACCTCGCGTAGGCTACTATGCGAGGACCCCACCCGTGCAGGAATTGTCCAATCCTCCAACCTTTCACTCCGACAGTACTAAAACTAGGCTACCGACACTTGTAAACACACCTAAATACACCTAAAAACATACGATACTCAATCGAACAGCACATTAATTTATAACCTGGCGACATTTTACGCACTAACACGAAAAGAAAAAAAAAAACCTCGCGTACGATGCTAGCCCCCTCCCCACCCCCATCCATTAATAAATAGTCCAAGCCGAACCCCCTGACAACCTTTCGTTCCGACGGTACGAAAACTAGCCTATATTGACACCTTCTAAACACACTTCAAAACCTACGAAACTCAAGCGAATAGCGCATTTTATACGCTATATCTTATTTAAACTAAATAAGTAGAAAAAATACGGTTTTACCTTAAACACAAATGTCGGTGACTGGGACTGGATATAGGGACGTCCTCGCGTACGGGAGACTTTCACAGACAGGAAGTTTAAACCGGAAGTTTGAGTTCAGGAATTTACGTCATAATTCACAAATAAAATTTTCAAATAAATTTTTTTTTTATCTCAAATAACTAGACATGTTGGCTCGACGTCACATCTTAGCATTAAAACACATATCCGTGAATTAGACCGGGTTATCCGGAAATCATTGCTCGTCTCCTCGAAACGGAGCAGTCCAAAGATCTAGGGGTAGCAACATCGAACTCGCGCTCGCGCGCTCGTGCGACTTCGCAACCCCTCGATCTTTGGACTGTTCCGTTTCTCGCAGACGAGCAATTATTTCGGGATAACCCGGTCTACTTCACGGATATCTATTCCGTAATCAGACTACGTAATCGTTTTGCTTAAAAACTTTACAACTTTTACAAGCCGTATTGTTTCAAAATGTATTAAAATTCATTCTTTCAATCAATAGACAAGAAAATTCAGTACATTTCAATTCTGCTTTTGTATTATTTCTCACCGCTCTGAACGTCAAACGGTCTGCAAAAATTCATCGTATTTGTGCTAGCGCTTCAGAAACATCGAATACTTAATAGAACCAAGAATCAAATCTTATTGTAAATTCAAAAGTACAATAGGCAGCAATCCCATGAGGTACAAGTTCAATTTCAAAATACGAATTCTACAAAATTCAGATTTTGTCAGTTCAAGATCATTCTTGTAGCAATTTTGGCGTTTGTGCTTCGAATTGGAATTTGTGTGCGAGCTTTCTTTTTCATCAGGACAACAAGAGTTGTAATAAACTTCTGATTAAATTTTACAGAATCGACTTTTGCTTTCAAATTCTGACGTTAGATGGCAGTATTTTTATAGTTTTATTTTCAATGTGACGCTCGCCTTTTTACCGCTACCCAAGCGTGGCTTTTTCTCGAGAGAAAAACAGAAAAAAAAGAACAAGGATTAACCATAAGTTTCATTCATCACTGCACACAAGTCAATTTTTCCCTAAAAAAGTCTGTCGTTTCAAACTACATACAGGGTGAGAAAAAACTATCGACCCAATAAAGTTTACAGCCAGGGCCGTGCCGTATTGGGGGGGCGCGGGGCCCCTTACAGGGGTGCCAAATTCGGATGTTCAAATTTAGAAAAAAAAATGTATTTTAAAATTTATTTTAACTGATCAGCGATTATAAGAAAGGTAACGACCCAAACAAAATGTTACTAGAATTCATCAAATAGCAGTAACCGTTGTGCAAGTCTGGTATTTTCTTCCCAATGGCCTTAAATCTCCCACCCCATTTCCGTAGCAAGCCAACCCATGTCTGCTACGTGACTCATAACCCTCTGTAATGAGGAAGCGTAGTAAAAATGTGGGGAAGTGGGACTCGTGGGCCAAGAAATAATTCGGTGCAGAAGAAGACAAAATAATGCAAGAGCATCTAAGGAAACGTTTGTAAAAAAAAAAAAATAGAAGGTACCGTGTATTTGATTTTTGTGAATTTTTCCTGCACTGTGTGCGTCACACTAGGATTAATATTGAGGAAAATTAGAAATTAGCCAATTAGGTTATTTCTAGTGTATGATTTTCGCTGTTGGCTAATTTCCAATTTTCCTTTTCATCCTAGGATTGCATGCGCAATTTTACTTGGCGCTTTTATGACCTAAAAACATATGCTGTTACCAAATATCATCTTAATGATTTAATTATTTTCTCTCTGGCTTTCTCTTTCCTGGTAGTTAGGGCCTCGTGTTCGGAAATTTAGTGATTTATCCTTTGGTTCTGCTATTACCGCCACTGATTCAATCACGGCATCAACTGTTAATCCGACCACGCACTGAGCGACTTAATGAGAATGAGAATGAGAATGCTTACCGTTTATGTAAAACCACGCACTATCATTTTCATTGGCTGCAGCAACCTGGCCGCGCGGCCAAGTCGCTCATTGCGCGGGCGGCCTTAGGGCCACCCCGCACACAGCGACCAAGTCACGCTGCCAACGAGAATGCGTACGGTGTATGTAGCAACGCGCACTTGGCCGCAGCGTCCAGCCTGTTGCCGTGGCCACTGGGATCTCAGGCGGCGTGCAGGCGGCCACACAGCGACCATACTTGCTCAAGGTTCATTTTTCACCACGTGATCGAGAGTTATCAATGAAAAACGGACGCGGCCGTGCGGCCCGCCGCTGTGTTTTTTGGCCGTGACGACCCCTGGCCGCGCGACCTGTCCGCTCAGTGCGCGGGCGGACTTAGTCTTACAAACTATCGCCTACCCATAAAATTGGGACAACTTATTAGTTTTTTGGGTTTGACTATTTTGGCAAAATAATACCATCGGCAAATATCGAAAATATTGCTTCATCCATTACCAGACGTAACTAACAAGGATTCTTCTCCGCAATGTTTGTCGTGAATTACAATTGCAAGAAACTGACAAAACCAAAAAAAAACTATAGTTCATTTGAATACAAATTTGGTTGCAGTTTACGTTCATGAGACGTATGTACGATGCGGTTAGAGTTGATCTGCGCCTTATGGATAGGGTAGGGGTGTAGTTGTGGTGGGGGGGGGGGGGGTACAGCCAACCGAATATACAGCGATTTCGCAGTCCATGCTGTGAAGATCCAAATCGATTCATGACAGTTCGGTTCCCGACAATTCAGTTCCAAAATTATACAGACAGTTCGACAATTCAGTTGATATAAAATATAACACGTACGAGAACTTGGTCTTGCAAGAAAAAAATGAACTCCCTATAGAATGAATGCAAATAAGTTGAGCTCCATGAAATACACTAAAATCTATTTTCATTGTGTTATCACACCTGCTACGCCACTGCAACCAGAATATCGGGGGGGGGGGGGGAACTTCGCACGAGAAAGATAAACATCCTAAAGCCATGCCAATCAGAACTGCTGCTGGAAACTTGCTGCCAGAAAATATGAAATCTGAAACTTTGGGTGTGTTCTTAAATCTATATTGCGACAAAATGTCACCAACATTTCTTAGATTACGATAACATAACTTTGGACCATACTGTCATGGTTGCTCGTCTATTTTTAACTGGCATTTTATTTATTTTATTTAAACTTGGGACCATATTGTCGCAATTTTTTTTTTTTTACCTTTCGGACCAATTTTTTTGCTGGGACTGAATTTTTTGGCCAGAATTGTCCGGCACCCATCCAAATAAGTCATCATTTTTTTTATGATTGGGGGGGGGGGCGCAAACCTGATAGGGGCCTTCTCAATATCTACGTTTTAAGCTATAGAACTTGAAAATCGGTTCAGTGGTTCGGTCTCCAGGTGAGGGCAAAGAGTCCCAACAACAACAACAACAACAACAACAACAACAACAACAAGAAATGGCCATGCTGTGGACGCCGAACGGTTTGATTGTTGTCATTAAAATTTGTAATGTGGTGAAATAGTTACGACACGACCCCAAAAACCGAATTTCGTTGGTCTATGTCAATTCTGGGCGAGACTATAGGAGTTCAAAGTTTGACGTTTAACATGGAAGTTCATGCTGAGGCTTACATAAGGACCACTACCGCGGTCCTTGATAATGCTTACCAATTCAAATTTGCTGTTAATTTGAAGCTGGATTCGAAAATAATTGATGTGGATAATGCCTTAGTACTAGCCTTGGAGGTTGCTTACGTCACATATTGGGCCAATGACTGGCAATTCCTACTTTCCATCAATAAGTATATAGGTTTATATTAAACTAAGCACTTCGGCAGAACCATTACTGATTTTTCTTATAAATCAACAAGATGATTCTTCTGTTGTAACTGAGGTTAGGGCCATCGTAGTGTGGTTGAGCAACGATTTAAAATTCAGTCTACACTGCCGCAAAATTACAGCTGCTGCCAACTACGACTTAGCTGTGATGAACCGATGCTTTTCGTACGCTAGCCAGGAAGTCAAGGTTTGGGCCTATAAGAGGTTTGTCAGACCGGTTTTGGAATATGCCAGCCTAGGTTGGTCGCCAGCTTTGTTGAGCGACATTCAGCAGGTTGAGGCAGTCCAAGGGAAATTTACAAAATCGTTGCCTGGAATGTGTAACATTACTTACATTGAGTAGATCCAGCGGCTAAAGCTTGAATTGCGGCGACTTAAGTCGGATGTAATTTTTGCATTTAAAACTTTGCATGGATTAGTTCAGGTCAATTTGCCATTCTTTGACCTGAACGTGGAGGAATGAACTTCAGATCATCACTCAAATTACTAATTCTCAAATTCCGTTTGGAGTGCCGACGACACTTCGTTACGATGAGTTATTGTGGCTTGGAATTCTCTCCCCGAAGCAACTGTCACCTTGAAGAGCGTGAATGCCTTTCGCTGTCACCTTAATAAACTAAATTTAACCAAATTTTAACAACTATTAACTAACACTCGGTTGTTTATTGATCACGACCCCAGTGGTCTCGCAACCAGCTACAGCCATACGTCACTTTTTCTAGTTGCGTTGGCATTTAGTTATCACATCAGTCCCTGCTTTCCCGTTGTTTCTGCACCAAAATTGTTTATTTATTATTACTATGAGCAGAACGCATGGTTTTGTGTTAGGGTACGAAAACCGAGCCACTCAGACTGCATATTCATCCTTGCTTCAAATTTATTCTAACGAAATGAAAACGGTTTAAATTAAAGACAGAAGTTCAATTCACATGAGAATTTCGTAAATGTCCGATTGCCGCCGTTACCATGGCTGAATGATGTTGAAGATGCCGCCATTTATTTTTTTCAATATTCACCGCCTCTCCGATGGGGTTGCTTGGTGGGCGCGAGGCGACGATGCCTACGAGTCACTAACACCTATATGCCTGCTGGCACCTTTGGTGGAAGTAGGTACTACTTTAACCAACCTCTACAGAAAATTATTATTCTCTACTTACCTAACCTCGTCCAGATAGAAAATTACAAGATATTATTTGCCTCCCGTTTGTCTATCCCTTTGCTGTAAATCCATTCACAAATAGTAGTTGGACGATATACTGTTGTAGTCCTTGGCGTATCATCAATTGGCGCTTGATACATACAAGAGCGAACGTTTGGGAAGAAGGCCACTTGAGATATGACCTCCTTGCCTCAAGCGAGACTTATCCCAGTCGGCCTTTTACGACAGGCGTATCCTAAACGCCAGTCCATTGAGAGCATTGAGATGTCGACTTGGGGAGGGTGTCTGGCCAGAAGGGTATCTTTAAAATGTATGAACATTTATTTACATGCGATCAGGCAATTAATAGGACAAAAACCGGAATCGAAGGTAAAATAGCAAGTTCAAAGGGGAAACTAAATATATACTAAAAAAGCTACGTTTCGAGGTTACTGCATCTCGTTTTCAAGCTAAATTTAACCTATCGGATAAAGGCAGATTAAAACACTAATGAAAACTCCAACATGCAACTTGGAAAACAAAAATCAAGTAATGAAGCAAACAATTTTGAATCTAGCCAGAAAACGACTGATAATGGAGAACCCACAAAATACCACAACCCTGCCAAACCCTTCTCGAAAGGTAAGCATTTTTGGAGTTTTTTAGTTGCACCGTAGGGTTACATAATAGTGCAAAGTAACCGTTTATTGTCTGCGCAGCGTATCTTGAGTCCTGCAGTTATTTTATGAGCGGCTACGTCTCCCTGGAGGGAAGCGGCTTTAATCGACAGCCGCCATTGCTTTTGTAACCATCTTGGATATCAACAAGGCACTCTGCTACCAAAACCATACAGTCTATTATCTGTCCTCGTTCTGGGGCGAACTCAAGATAGGTCGCGGACACTATGATTCACATCTTTGCCAAGTTTTCCACATTATTTAGATGGTCCCTTGAGGAACGCCAAATTTGGTATTCAGCGGTGACCTACCACGCTATCCTACTCACTCGTGACCATTTTTACAGTTCGTTAACTGGCCAAGCGACAGTTTAAAAAACAGTTCAAGGCAGACCACGTTCCCTTTTTTAAGGCAATTTTCCTTCTGGGTCCTTTTCTCCCCCTTTTTTCCTCCATTCGATTGCTCTCAACTCAAAAAAGGGAATGGAGTTTAAAAGGTCGTCCAATGAATGCCTTTGTCGTGACTTACACTCCCTACTCACGTCTCCCTCTCTTCCCCCAAAGCCTGTTCCAATGGCAAAGTTGCAAGCCATGCTCTTTTCTTGTGGTAACACCTCGCTTTCCCGACGGATTCCCCGAGTTCCATCATAAAAGAAAATGGTTACCGATTTGAAAAGAGCCCATTAGGATTACGGGCCGGCATACGATGGCAGAATGGAAGATGAACTTACTCTTACCCCATTCGCAGGTTGAAGAGTAGGGGGAAAAAGGAGGAATCGGTAAGTCATTCGATGGGTGGGGAGGAGGGGCCTTTAAAGACTTGAGGCATAAAGTCATGCACTTCAAAGGAGGGCTAACGAACCTTCCCATGTACGTACATTAAGGCATACCCTGAAGTAAACTGATTCAACACGTCGATGTACGTTACCTTCAAGTTGTAACGGCTTACATGTACGGTAAGACGCAACACGAAACCAACTTCGTGGTGCGCCTTGCCGTTAACATTAGCTTCTGCGTGCCCGCCCGATTGCCGCCTAAACACGGGAATTGGCCGAGCGCCAGCAGCCATGCATCGAGCGAGCCCTACTGCTCAACCGGTTGTAACCGTATCGCTGCAGAGGGCCAGTCACGTGACGTAAATCCTTGGCGGGAATCCTCGGCTCCAGCAGGTTTAAAAGCCGACAGGAACGAGGCTTCTGCAATTCGTGTATGGCGTTTGAACCGAAGCCTTGGTCTGATACCTAATATGTAAAGCTATGTGCACAGTCCCCTAGCTATGCAGTAATAAGTACATTAGGTTTGAGCCTTCTCGAAACTGATCGTCAACTTCCGTAACAACCTTACAAAGATCGTTAAAAATACTCTGAAGAAACGTGATGTGTGAAGACTGTTAGCCTGTTGTTCAAAGACTATACGACGCCAAGGACTGCGCACTACCCTAGCATGTGTTACTGTTGGTGTTGGTGTTGTTGTTGTTGTTGTTGTTGTTGTTGTTGTTATAAGTTAGGTTAGGTCAACTGCTTGGCTCGAATTTCATCAGGCCAGGAAAAGTCATTTCTCTAGGAAACTTCTTTCTTTCGGCTTTATTCCGTGGCTGCGTTATGTTTTTTTCCTTTGGCTTTTTTCCCTGCATTAAATAGGGCAACGTGGTGCCGTCCCAACTGACCACCTTTTTATCCCTGCCATTTAGGTAAACCATGTTATTTAATTATGACACGTGTTACTTAGTAGGAAACACTATATTGTTTACCATATTTTCAGTATGTTTCGGCGTTCATTCAGGAAATTTCTGCCATCCTCCTCATATCTAGACACACGCTAGTGTGTCGCGGCAAGTTAGGCAACAAACATCACAACAAGCATCACATCAATTCAATTATCGATGTTGTAAACCAATGTAGCGCGACGCCATTGCGTCAGTGTCTTATATCTTGAAGCATTAGTTGAGCACATTTCAGGTACTTGGAGAAAAATAATAATGTGGTACAAAATCTTAAATTGTGTTGAAATCAAGAGCAATGACCCACCTGACAAAAATTCACTCGTGTTTGAATGCCAGCTATGCTGCTTTTAATGCAAAATCTACCACTGAATAACGTTGAAAATGTGTTGCTAGCTAGCTAGCTAACTAGTCCGCTCATCCCCATGTGTTAAATCCCATAGGGTGATTATTCATCGATTCCGAGATAACGGAAAGGCTTCCAATTATGAAATTGGACGAATCGGTGTACTACAATACGAACTGCGTACCTTTTATGGTTTGGAGCCTGGGGGCGTAACAGGGATGGCGTGGGAGGGCGCGTAAGAACGAAAATATTGTTATAACCATTGTTAGTATTGTCGGCAGCGTCTCTCATTGGACGGCCAAAGTTCCGACAATGAGAACGCGTATACTGACGTGCGTGCCTAGGCACACACTAGTCTATTACAATAAATCTAAACAACGTTGCAAATAAATTGTATTCACGTTCAATTCACGAAAAATAAACCAAGTGTAAAAACAAAGCAAAATAAACAAAGCCAAAAACTGGTAAGGAGGCCACCAAGTTGAGAGTGGTTCGGCCCTTCAAAGGAGTGATATCATCACACCAAAACTAACTAAATACAACAAATTACCGCAAAGTTAAAACCAAACCAAAAGCCAATAAAGAGGTGACTGAGTTCGGCCTATAGGCAAAAGGTTGTAGCAAATTGTTGAAAACCAATTTCTTGTTGACGTGGCACTTTATTACTCATCTGCACGGTAGTGGAGTTGAGTCAATACACAATTAAAAAAAAAGGAGTGATATCATATCAAAAACCAAGACTGGTAAAAGGGGCCGCCAAGTTTCGAATGGTTCGGCCCTTCAAAGGAGTGATATCAATACACCAAAACATTCGCCAACTTAATCTCACTGAATAATACTTTGGACGTTAAATAAAAACTTGAACATTGCTACCGAAATAACTTGGCGAATGTTTTGGTGTGTTGATATCACTCCTTTGAAGACCGAACCTTTCGAAACTATTCGGAGGGTTGGAGGTCCGGAGATCAGACACCCACTGGATTCAGCTTTATTGGCTTAACGTTAATTGTTAATTGCTCGTGCAGTAATTTGCTATTCACACTGCTATTCGGTTTATTTCATGTGAATCTGTATCCACTGATCAGCAATATATATTGTCACATTTGAGGCATGCTTTAATTAAGCGCATCAATGTTTTACAAGCTTGTTAAATTATTAATAAGTTCTAGTAAAATCATTAGAAAACATTCTTTAGCTCAACACAAGTCGACAAAAGGCAGTGTGGGTTTGATATCCAAGTTAAAGTGCAGGTGACCCAGTTCCAGTGACACCAGTGCAGTAATAAACTGAACCAGGCATACAGTTTCAGTGTCTGCACAGCCACCATTCTTAACTGTGACCGTAGGAGATTTCATACATAAATTCATCTTTTCACCGTTGTCATACCACCTTGTGATATTATGGATTTCTTCTTTAGTATCTGCGGTCATATTTATCAGGTGTTCCATAAAAAACGTTCATCCGTGTTAAAAGGAACTGCAGGGTAGGTAGTGTGAAACGTGAAATATACAAGCGCGTCAGTGAGAACATACAAAACATGATGCTCTTATGCTTGTAAATTAGAAGACTATGTCAATGGCTAGGCATACGTAGCAAAATATAAAACACTAGCTGTACCCCCGGCGTAACATACGCCGGCTAGCTGGTTCCCGCATACCTGAGCGTAACACTGTAGTGGGCCCCGGTTTCCCCAATTGTGTGGTCTGAATATCCCCATCTCTGCTCCCTCTTTGAACCCCTGCTGATTTGTGTTATGGAAGTAAAAGTTTATTTTCAATGGAGGACGTTTCTCTGTTCTGATACCAAGCCCAATAAACCCAACAACGGTTGTGCATGCAGTGATTGTTACTCAACCAACTTTGAAACTCTTCCAAGTCGGCTCTTAAGAGCTAGCTTTATTAATGCAATATGTCGATTGTTATAGGCCACATCTGTTTGTTTGACATTGTCGGTCGCTCGCCCTCTTTCATTATACACCCTCTTTCACTGTAGTGCATAATAATGATGAATTTGCTTGCCCAACCTAAACGTATTATATATATATAGATGCCAAATACGTCAGAGACATTGAGCATGCAGCGGAAAACGTATTTCCCACAAGGTTCAGTACTGAGCCCATTGCAGTTTCTTCTTTACAGAAACGTTATTGGCTGGTGTATAGTGTTTCAAATGAACCTGTAACAGTTATTCGTAACATTCCAGGAATCTACACTAAAATAAATAAGAGCATTATTATATTTTGTTGTTGTTCTTTCAGTCTATTTAGTAAGTGATGAATAAGTTCTACATTAACAAAACATTAAAGAGATGGCAATCAACTTACACTTTCCGTGTAGACAGAACAAAATCAGATGAACCAAAATCCGTTTCTTAATTTATTAATTAATGAACGAAACCCTTAAAGCCATGAAACTGTAAAATTGTGGTACTGTGTGGAAAGTCAGATGGTGTTTCATATGGGAGATGTCTGGTCATATGGGGAAAGCATGCGGGAAATCCATGTGGGGAAGCAATGAGCTTCATGTCTTCCCCACATGACAAGACACCCCGTACGTGAAGCACGGGCGGTGTCTGGTCGTGGGTCATGCCGTCATGAGGCCATATTATTATGGTCTCGATTTTGGAAAACTATGGTAAAATTAAGGTACTGCGTTAAAAATAAGGTGCTATAAAATTATAACATTCTGAGAAACCAAAGCAAAGAGACCATGTCACCAGTAATCAGCAATTTCAAAGGCCATCTGGTGATCATTCATTGTCGCAAATTCTATGACAACGTGGCTCGCTCTCTTTCAAAATGTGCACGATGACAATATATTAGACACCCATGCATACTGACCCCTTTCCACACTCGGGGAAACACTCGGGCCAGGCATCGACCCATCCGCTATTTAGCCCCGATCTTTCTACACTATACCCGTACAAGAAACCACATTTACAAACCCTGGTTGAACTCGAAACTTTAGACTCGACCAGGTACTGTCGTATGGAAAGGCACGGTGCTCAGGCCAGCGCTTTAGAGAAGCGTTTTGACGCTGAGAATGCCAACATGCAACAACAAGATAGAGGGGAGAAAGAGGAGGAGAAAGAGTGGGGGAAATAACAACGCCAGTGCCGAGAATGTTGTAGTGAGAGAATATTCAACTAAAGCCAGGATCCTGGAAGGAGTGCGAACGGCTTAGTATCGAGGTTTTTGTTTCAGCCTTGCCTGTGGGCATAAGTCGGAGCCCAAACACCGAACACAATGTTAAGCCCGTGTCAGACGGGCAGAATTTTTCCTCAGGGACATGACTGTACGTGCTGTCGTGTCTGTAGTTGGTTGTCACACGAGCAGATTTCCTCCACTCCCGACTGTCCTTAGGACAAAAAACACTCCGTAAGACTTGCTCTCTCTACATCCTACTTCACCTCTCTTTCTGCTGTGCTTGGTATGCGTTCAACATTGGCCTTTATCAGTCACGTGAGAACAAGTCGATACACCGATGGCAGGCATCCTAGCCTGGCCATAGAGTCGCAAACGACTCTTTAATTACTCCCAACTCATGTCGCCTGCCTCCTGTTACACGAGCCAACTTACCTTCCAAACCCGATTTTTTTGTCGTGTCTGGAGTGAAAATCTGCCCGTCTGACACGGGCTTTAAGAGTCCAGTGTGAAAAGTTGCCCTAACGATAATCAAGAAAGTTTCTTTGCTTTCTAATGCATCTGCATGAAGGAACGTATACACATAAGTAAAGGTGACTGTGTCTTTGATCCCCCCCCCCATGTCTTCCTTCCTCGATGTTTATACAAAGTGTTTATTCTCTCTCCTTTAACCCCCACCCACCAGAACAGTTCCACTTGACCAACATTTCTCCACCTGAGGCATGTAATGCCATTTATGCTACGCACGCTCAAGCATTATTACCAAAGAAAATGAGGTCTGCCCGTATGACTTGAATCTCTTTACCAAGACGCACAATAAACTCCGCCAACTTCATGCTGAGGCAGTGGATATTATTGCCCCTACGTGTACCACATGGATAACCTAATCCTCTTTCTACCTTACAACAAAGACTATGTTGTCTCGCAATATTTTTCGCTACGCTGGAGGCTTGGCGTCTAGGATTAAACCTATCTGGTGAGCCGACGTGGCATTTACTCGGCGGGAATGCACCAACTTTTCGCAAAAGCTCAAGTTACCGTGAACAAGAAGCTATTGGTTGGGTAGGATCGTTTTACCCGGGACCTGCCCTAAACTCCAATTCTGTGTGCTCGGGATGTGCATTGGGAGGCTTTGATAGTAATCTTAAGCAGTCGCCGGTGCTTGCTTAAGTAAGCCAAACCAGGCTCCGGAGATTACAGAGGTCGGCAAGAAAGGTTTTGTTGTTTTCGGTTGTAGGATGCTTCTGGCACACAGCAGGGTAACGTGCATTGAACGTCTTTGCTTGGTCATTACAATGGAAAGGGTTTTTAGAGTGGGATAAGAAAAACTGACAATATTTAATAAATGAAATAAACGTGGCTAAAATTGAAGAAATGTTGGTAAAAACAAGTTAGAAGTTCTGTACTGTAGTCAGAAGGGGGGGGGGGGGTTTCAATGTCATATTATGACAAGACAGTATGATTGTTACTGAAATTAAACTTTAAAAAAAATTTGTAGAATGGTAGTAATAGTAATAGGACATTTATTGCATGAAGTAGGTTGTATTAGGAAACAGAAAGGGATGATTAGTCCACTAATATCTGGTCCAAAATATTAAAAACAGCAAATAAAAAATATAAAACGAGAACAATAAGCATAACACGCAAAAAGGCGCATTTCAAAACACCTAGAGACATTTTAGGAAGGCAGAAAGATCCGTTTTTTTAGGCCCCGTTTAAAAGCAAAGAGACTCTATAGTCGTAGTAGCCATCCAAGACGAGAGGCTGTTTCAAGGGTGTACCATTCTATTTACGAAAAGATACTTGGTGCAATTCTTAACAACATTTGCGGTGAGTTTTGAATGGGTGACCACGTGTATAGTCATTACCACTGATCTTAAAGAAAAGCTTAGGGTCGATATGCACAAGGCAACGTAAAATGGAGTAAGTTAAACGTAGGTCAGCATGCAAGCGTCGCAATTCAAGACCTAATTTACATAGACGTTGTTTATGTGATAAATCACCACAACCACGGAGGTACTAATAAATAATTTTTTTTTTAAATTATTTTCTTTGAGCCTTAAGTCAGCCGAAGCAACTTAATGATTGTATGGCTGAACCGGCTCAATTTTGAACATTACCAGACTTTTAGAGAAGAAGAAATATGTGGTAAAGGGAGGTGCCAAACCGGGGATTCGATCATCATCGTAGGGGCCGAAAGATTGCCCAGAGTTGGCCAGAATAGTTCCCATAGCCGCTGAAGGAGCATGGTAGCCTCTCACGCTACCCTGGCCGGAAGTCCTAGCGGGGACTTTGCCAAGGTCCCCTTTCCAGGGGTTCGACCAGATCTCCAAACCTCCAGCAATCAGGCCGAGCTCTCTCACAACTCAGCCGTCTCAACGAAGTAAAAGACGGCAAATTCACAAATATACATAAAAACTCGACGTTTCGGCCCATATCAGAGCCATTATCAAGAGTAGCACGTTAAAACAATTACAAATAACACAAGAATGTCATGAGTCAAGTTGCGAGTAAAATGTCCATCTTTACAAGCAGAACTTGCTAGGATGTTTTAAAAACGGACAGAACAGTACACCAAATTGAAAAATTTAAAACTAGAGGACTTCGATGTGTGTGTGTAAAGCACCGAACGAAGTGGCAGGTATAGCTGAATCCAGCTTTTATATGGGCTTACTGAAGCTCCTCTGGTGTTGGCATTTCTCAACTCGAAATTTTTTTAATTAACATTTTTTAAAAAGACAGTGTGACCGCAGATTTAAGGTATTGCAACAATAGCAGCATTTTTTGATGTATAAATTCAGCAGCATTTTTGCTAACATTAAGCTTTTGTCAGCATTGTTTGTTTATTCGTACATAGTGGTGGTTGCTCTGGAATCGTCTTGGAAATTTTTCGCGTCTAACTAATTTGATTCAACCATCACATTACGTTGAATGCTTTGCCCATGTTTGCGCTGTTGTACCGTGGACGTTAGGATAAGCAGATTGACGTGTTTTGGTGTTCATGCTGGGGTGATTGTGGTCGCCGCCAGAGAGTATTGTGAGAAAGTTAAGTCTACTGCGAATGTTTGAGAAACTTAAGTCCGACGAGCATGACTTTAATTAAACTGAGAACGGTTTACTAAATTGTTCTGAGTACAGACAAAAGTTTGAACAGATTTTGCAAGAGTTATTCGGTTTTAGAAATGGCTGTTTGCAGCGAAAGACCGCCAAGGTTTAAGCCGATTAATCATCAAACTTCGCGCATTGTCCCTTTCATTGCATTGTTTGTATGACTACTTGCTTAGGGACCGGTCATTATTTATCGCCAGAGGCAGAGAAAATTGGGGGGCTCTTGATTTTTTTGGACCCTCTCAAGGGAGGGGGGGTCATACATTTTTCATGTTCCGTCAAGAGGGGGATCAAAAACACACTGACCAAACTGGTAGAAAAAGTCATTTTTGGACCTTAAAAATGGCACTTCCAGCAGTAAAAATGTCCAAAAACGCCTTAGCTTCTGGACTCCCATGAAGTGAGTGTTTACAAAGATTTGAAGCTATTAGTGCCAATACTGCAAGTATAGTTTTTACAAAGAACATTGTACAACATCCTTGGCATCTGGTTTCTTGGCTTCTGTCTTTCAGGTGCTGACTATGTTACGGATGTGGGCATGTGTGTTCATCACACTTATTGCATGAATCTCGACAAGAGATGGGTGTAAGGAACATTTTATAAGACATTTTTAGCCCAACATGTCTTTTCGTTAAAAACGAGACACTTTTCCTTACAACTGAGGTAACTGTCGGTGTGGAGAGCTACTTACTTTATTTGGCTAAGGGAAATCATCTGCAGACAGTCTAAATAGGTACACGAAAAGCATATCTTTTTTTGTGTGGTCACATTACTTTTGGACCTTGAGCTCATTTCCTCCCGCCCCCCTCCCGTAAAGCTTCTGAAACGTGTTCAGTGGACTTAGAACTGTCCAATCCTATGACTCGACCATTGACTTGTAGAATTTTCAAATAACAGTAATCACAACAGTTCAAAAAAATTTAAGGAAGAGGCCAATGCACCAAGTTTGCTGGTTAATAGGGTTAACCTTGGCAGCATCTTCCTGGTTGGATGATATCACTACTTTTAAAGGCCGACACTTCTTTGGAAACTTGGCTGTTTCTCGTACATCAGTTTTTGTTTTGGTCGAATTAAGATTTGCAACAACCTTTCTTTATTAATGGCGTCACCCTCATCCAATCGAAAGCTCCACTTCGAGGCAGTCGACACGGGAGATTTTCTAACGACGGCCAGACTGCAAAGGGAGTGATGGTGTTTTGAGATGGCATCTCACGAATCTCATTCAGGCGTGAGCAGAAGCGAGAACAGGAAGTTAGCTGACGTCATGTTGGCGTTATGGGGCATACAGAGAGCAACGGTTTGGAAAGCACTCTTTCTAGTACTCTTGTGACCCTTTGGATGTTACGTGCATTAAATGTTTGTTTCCATTCTGAGTAACGGATTTTGCCACTTTCGCGACCGGATTTATTTCAATTTAAAGTTTTTCTCACATTAAAATCTAAAATATCATTCAAACATGAATCTTATGACGATTAACGTAAACAGCAACTGGAAAACAACCAAATAGTACAAAAGTTGTAATATGTTATATGTAAATGGTGCTAGTGATAGTATGAAGAACGTAAGAAAAGGCTTTTTGTAAATGGAGCTAGTGATAGTTTGAAGAACGTAAGAAAAGTATTTTTGTAAATGGTGCTAGTGATAGTTTGAAGAACGTAAGAAAAGGCTTTTTGTAAATGGT
>JAHWFP010259294.1:54666-80228 GCA_023313725.1 Lithobius niger | reverse complement strand
AGAAAAGACTTTTTGTAAATGGTGCTAGTGATAGTTTGAAGAACGTAAGAAAAAGCTTTTTGTAAATGGATCCTGGGTATTTCCTAGCAAAATTGTCACCCTCCGTTCCGAGATAACCTTAGCAGCTGAAAAGGTCGTTAATTCGACCAATAGGTAAAAAGACAAGAAGCAGAACAATAAGAAAGATTGGAGAAAACAAAGCAACGGATTACGGAAGTCAGGTGAAGGGTTAAAGGTCAATAAATTTTAGGCGAAGCTCAGCAGTAGGTGGCGAGTTTTCTGGAAACACCTTGGTTAAAAACGAATTTTTGAACTGAAATGGCACTATAACTTAGTTCCGAGCTATCGCTTTCCTGCTCCTGTCTTGGATTTCGTGAATAAAACTTTACTTGTGCTTAGAAATGTCCACAAGATTGAGCAAGAGTAAGCCTGTGTACTATAACCACCTGAAGACAATTCGAATTATGTGCTCCTATGATAAACATAGGACAATTTGTGCTTTTCCGTCGTACGTAAAGGAATTTGAACGATCACCACTTTGTTAACATGGGTGTTACTGCATTCCATGTTGGTTCATATCGCTTCTACCAAGAGACGATATAGAAATAATAAGAAATCATCTATTGCTAATAGTTGTAGGAGAGCGTGTACACTGGGCAAATGCATCGCTCTGTTTCACTGTTGGCTAGGGAATGATTGTCTGTTTTTGGTTTTTGTGTGAACAATTACCTTGATGTTGTTTGGTATTTTCAACACCATCTATCGTGGGGCAGATTACCCGGTTCGTTCTCGCTAAAAGCAAAAACAAAAGAAAATACATTTTGTTTAAAACCAAAGATACCAGAATTATAAGGCAATAAGTTGAGGGCTATTAAAGTCACTCTCCATGAATGGCTATCGGCTTGCCGCTGCAGTCGCCAGGAAGAGGTGGTGTTAGCTCGTTTGCATATTGGCCGCACCATCATTACCCATTTCTTCCTTTAGAAGGGAGGTTATCCCTCTTGAAGCTTATTGATGTGGCTAGCTTCTCACAGTCCGTCACTATCTGGTTGATTGTCACCATCTTGATGGTGACGTAACAACGCCCATCGTGACGACGTATAATAGGTAAAGAATATTAGTTCTTACTTAGAATTGAACTTCTTGTGGGTTTAGGACTAGATTGCACAACGAGGGCGTTGTGCAACCTACCTAGAATACAGGTAGGTGGGGGGGGGGCTCTTGGAAGCACACCTCCCCCATCTATGCTATAAGGAGGAACCCTATATGTAGGTCAGCCATTGCGTCATAATTGCATCATACTTTAGGAGTGAATCACACTCTATGCTTAGCCCATCTTGGGTGCTGGATCCCCACTCGTCGATCACACCAGGAACCGGAAGAAGAAGTAAGAATGAAAAAAAAAAAAATCTGTTTACAAAAAATCTCTGCCCAGATAGTATATTTAATCACTGGTACCACAACAGGAGGAAACAACGTTAGTCTCCACCGTGGATGGGTTGAAGGTAAGCCGGACTAGCATTTAGTGTTATTAAGCTTAAAATTAGTTGTAGCGGACCTTACCACCTCTAGACATGGCCAAATCGAAGTCTCCCGGTTGAAGCTAAACAACATCAGAGTCTTTGCTTACTTCATTAATACCGTTACAGTGATCATCGCCGTTTCCATCTTCCACAGGACATAGCTGGTCAGTTGAGCAATGATAATTCCTCCTCTGTCTTCCTCTCCGGAATCCTTCAATTTTTTGCAGAAGGTACAGATGTACTATAAGATCTAGAATTGGGGTTTGGTTAACATCTCTATAATGTGTGGCATAGTGGCATCCTGGACCACTGCACTGTGACCGCGGTTGGCGCTAATGTCCTAGCTGTTGACGCGCCATTAAACCTCCTTCTCCCCCCCCCCCCCCAAGTTAACTTTGACGACGTGACGCATACCTCTAAACGTTTCATACGTAGATTACGACCTCTACAAATAGATTCATGTATCATTCTACACGCCCCTGACTTAGCAGTACAGAGGAAGGTACGGAAACATACTCCCTTTATATTTCTGTTTTGCTCCCGTTTCTATACAGTAAATTGCAAATAAAATTGAAGGAATTAAAAAGCAAATTAGACAATTGAAAATTAGACAAAATTCAGTAGATTAGTCACGAAAAAAAGATTGCAATACTCGAAAAATTCGAGCCGAGCCGAGTGTGCAACTTGAACTCGTGCTCGGCTCGCTGATCGCATCCATACTCGAAAATCTCGAATCCGGTGAAAATGCGATAACATCGTCAATTTTTGACCGATTTCGACATTCCAGTTTACCAAATTCATCATCTCGACAAGAGCTTTCTGATGATACACGTTTAAAGTCAATAGCTCCAACCATTTTCAAATTATATCTTCAAAATTGGAAAGTCACGACCCTGACAGTCAGTTAAGTACCATCTTTGTTCATATTATCTTAACAAATTAAAGAGGAACTCACAAACAGAAAATATCCACCAAATACTCTTACTAGGCTCGATATTATTTTCTTTTGCAAACTCGGCTCGAATTAAAAATAATTCAACTCGCACACACCTAATCATAACCCACGTACTAGGCAGACAACCGAGTCAAAAAGATCACAGTTACTCAGCTAAACAACAGATGCTACAACACGTTTTCCGTTGTATGGTAAAGTTCAATATATATATATTGCGAATAAGGGTGAATACCAATCCAAACGCAGTTTATTAATGGATAGGGTGGGTATTTTTGTATTTGATACGAAAGCAGTAAAAAAAAGACGCGCCTGTTCATTCTTTGCACGGTAGCAATCAAAAGAGAGAACGGCCGACAATGTTAGGGTTATGGCGATTAATAGTAACAATCAGCTATAACAGGGTTCCCAACAACGTGAAAACCTGGAATACTCGGGGAATTTAAACTACCTTTGTAACTCAGGGAGAATTCAGGGCATTCTCTGATTTTTACAAAAAAAAACTGGAAAAATCACGGAAAATATTAAGATTTCAAATAATGTATTTCCCTTCGAAAAGCGTCAGCCTTTTTAACACAGAACTGGTAAAATGTGTGAAACAAATTCTTTCCTTAAATTACGGTACATAGCCTGGAAAATGGTTTCATCTACTCTGGGAAACCTGAAAAACTCAGGGAAATTCATTTCAGTATTTTGCTGGGAACCCTGTATAAATGAAATGTATTATTGACGGAGAATCTTGGACAATCAAAGCCTGGGCCACAAATTCCGCGAATTGAATGTTCTCCCACTGAGGTCTTTACATATTCTCAAAATTGTTTATTATTATCATAAGGCATCATTATTTCATCCAATTGCTAGCTGTTATTTTTCACGTGCTATGAGTGATCGTAAGGTGTTGTACGCAAGACTACTCATATCAAAAACCAGAACTGGTAAAGGGGGCCGCCAAGTTCCGAATGGTTCGGCCCTTGAAAGGAGTGATATCAACGCAGCAAAACATTCGCCAAGTTAATCGCACCGCTTAATAATTCGAAGGTTAAATGAAAACTAGAACATTGCTACTTTCGGTAGCAACGTTCAAGTTTTCATTTAACGTACAAAGTATTATTCGGTGCGATTAAGTTGGCGAATGTTTTGGTGTGTTGATATCACTCCTTTGAAGGGCCGAACCATTCGGAACTTAGGGGCCCCCTTTACCAGTTTTGGTTTCTGATATGATATTTTATTTTTTTTTTAAATTGTGTATTGACTCAACTCCACTACCGTGCAGATGTGTAATAAAGTGGCACGTCAACAAGAAATTAGTTTTCAATACTTTGCTACTACCTTTTGCTTATAGGCCGAACATTCTCAACTTAGTCACCTCTTTATAAGTTTTTGGTTTGGTTTTAATTTTGTTGTAATTTGTTTTATTTCGTTAGTTTTGGTGTGTTGATATCACTCCTTTGAAGGGCCGAACCACTCTCAGCTTGGTGGCCTCTTTACCAGTTTTTGGCTTTGTTTATTTTGCTTTGTTTTTAGAGTTGCCAGTGGTTTACTTTTCGTGAATTGGATGTGGATACAATTTCTTTGGCAACGTTGTTTAGATTTATCGTGCTACACTAGTGTGTTTAGGCACGCACGTCAGTATAGAGCAGTGACATTTGCCGCCATATTAGCACCAGTATGGGTTTTGGAGGGCATAACTACAAGGTGCACCTCATAAAAATGGAGGGAAAAACAACGGAAGAGCGGATTTCTTAGGCTTAAAATAACGTTGTTTTCTCCAACAACAAAAATCGCGCGTTTTAGGTCTAGGAAATCACTCTTTACAGCATCGGCTTCGGTATGACGCCCTTCTGTTCTTCTCTGCAGTGCCCCTAGCAGCTAACCCATTAAGGCTCCAGCATGGAGTTACATACAATAATACTACGTCGTGTCACTGCTCTATACACGTTGTCATTGTCCGAACTTTGGCTGCCGAATGAGAGACGATGCCGACAATACTAACAATGTTTACAACAATATTTTCATACTTACGCGCCATCCCACGCCATCGTCGTTACACCAACTACCGCATGATATAAGAAAGATTGTTAATATGCACAGATTTGGCAAAGATCTCCGATCATGGCGGTATGTTATGGACGAAGTGGAAAGTCTTACAAAAGTTTTGAAATAGGTGCTCTCATTAAAAATGATTCATGTATTATCATACAATGTTTCTCATTGCCGCTGATTTTTTCCCTTTTTTTCCAGCTGCCTTGGGCACGAGTGTTTCACTCAAGCAGGACTTTTGTTTCAAATGGTTTTTCTGTATTTATTTACGCGTGTATTTTAAAATTTATTCAGATTAAATAGTTGTATTTCCCTGACAGGTAACAAATCTACTGCATAATTTGTAGTCACCATGTAAACAATACAGTTCACTACACTTGAAATAGAAACAAATGCCAGTGCCACAACAAACGGGACAGTCTGACAACATGGCGCATTATTTTTCGTAACCACGCCAACACGATTTTGATCCTGTGTTCCACATTTGCAATCTACTGCACTGCTCTGCGAACGAATCCTACATTGATGTTTACGAGTGCATCAGGATTACGATGCCATGACATTTGAGGTTTCACGTATAAATAATAAATGAAGCAAATGCACTTTCTAAAAAAGAAAATCACGTGAGATAGGGTAGAGTGTATGGCGTTAGGGCCGATACGACTCTCGTAATAAAACTTGTAAACTTGAAGTGGGCAATTGTTAGTAATAGTGTATTTTTTTCCATTTGTAATTATCACATTGAATTCTAAACACTGTTGTATTGTATTGTATTGTATTGTTCACACTAAAAGAGATTATGGCAAAATGGCATTGTGTTGTTTATGTACTTCTCGAGGCCACTAGTATTTTAGATCAGGCTCCCTAACCCCAACTACAAAACGGATTAGCCTCCCAACAGCAAACAAGAATGGCTACGAAAATATTTGGGGCTGGAATTTCATCTTTGAGTTCGTTAATTGCATGTACTAAGCTCCCTTTTCATGAAATTCCAACCAAATTACAACAAAGCTGTGATTTTGTCGTGCCCCAAATAACAGACAAACACACAAACAAACAGACCACCAAAATCTAAATTCAGCGAATACTCGACCTAGCTAGATTCACTCGCTCGGCCAGTTACATTGATTTAATTGTGCGAAATTAAAAAGTAACATCCTGCTCACAGTTTTCTAAAATTATCAGAGCACTACCAGTGTGAGGGATTACAGTTGACGAAGCTCCGTATATTTCTTCAATCCTTAGTCGCAGAGTTTTCAAGGAGTCCAAAAGTTTCAAGCATTCCCGACGAGCTTTGAAAGTCAGCGAGCACTTTAACAGCAAGAGTGGCTTTCTGCGGCAAAGTGAAACTTGACTTTGGTAGAAAAGAGTGGGTCTTAATCGATCTGCAAAGCCTTGTTCGACGCGACTTAAGACGATAGGATTACCGCTTCTCTTGCTCGCTCCAAGGGGTTGCAAAAAAAGAAAGAGTCACAAATTTGAGCGAAAAATCGTTGGTCGATGTCAACAGGTCCTTTAAAGGGATATACCTCCCAGCGCCAGTTTTCTCGATCCTCCACATCAAGTACGGCTCCAAACGTCTATTTACTTACTGTTAGTCTTTCACTTGCTAAAAAACCGTTTTAAAATGTGGCGTCTAGCAGATTTTCTGTTGAATATTGCTAACTATATTTAGTGACGGGCCGCCACTAAATGATGCAATGCGCGCGTACAACAATCATGACGTTTCGTCTCTGTTTGTACATCTACTAATTTTCTAATAATTACCATGAGATCTACAATCTAATAGACTAATGCGGTAAAAATTAAAATTAATTATTACAATAGATCGCAGAATCAAAATTATATGACACTAGCCTAGAAAATTATAAATTATGATTTTAAAATACAAGAATCATTCCGGTTTTTGACGACACGATCAATCAGTTCACGGTGGCTGGACTATTAGACGCAATGCCAACTGAGACAGTAGCTATGTTCTTCACTGCGAGGAACGAAGCTACCGTCTCAGTTGACCTTAGCTGTGCTAAATACGCGGGTGTGGGTGTTGTGAGGCAGGCGGAAGGTTATAAGGCAGGCGGTATGTTGCTTTAAGGTCGCATTTACGCGACAAGACTTTCCCGCTCGCTAAAAGCTGTGTGCTATGTATTATTATTGACAACCAACACTCTCAGCTTTAATAGCATAATATGCAAATGAGAATGTGTGACGTCATTTGACGCAAGCGAATCGAATAGAACATGCTTATAGCTTCCATGCTGCCATCGCATTATGGCTGAAGCTCATATGCATTTTTTAAAACAACTGGCCATATCGTTTACTTCGCTCACTCCACTGGCGTCGATCCATGCTTCATGTAATTTCTTTGATTCCAAGAGCATCACAAAGTCGATGTACTGATTATTTCTACGCCAACTAATTGCAATTGTTGTTCACACTTCGTTCATCACATTCCTAAACACGTCTTCATTTCATGTACATATTTCGCAACTCAAGATTTGTTGCTTGCACGTTTGTAAGTCTTCACGTTTGCGATGACAGAAAGTGTCTATGGAGTTGGTCATCACAGTGGCAACTTCCAATAAATGCTAAAAAAAAAAGCCTAACTTTCCCATTAGGAAACATACACAGAATCTCTTCGTATACTCTTGATAATCTGAAGCTGGAGTCCACACACGAGATAAAGGATCTTGGAATTTACCTAACATCTGATCTCAAGTTTTCAAAACATTGCTGTCAGATTCCCTTTAGGGCTAAGTGGATTGGTTATGAATAGACGCTGTTTTGTGTCTGGAGATATCAATACATTGGTAAGGGCATTTAAAGTTTATGTGTGACCTATTGTGGAATATGCCAGTCAGGTCTGATCTCCACACTTAATGAAGTGTATTAAAGCAGTAGAATCGGTCCAAAGAACGTTTGCTAAATATGTCACGGTTTCTATCATGTTCCATACAAACAGCGGTTAGAACGTTTGGGGTTAGCCTCTTTGGAACTGAGACGATTACAAGCAGATCTACGCCTAACTTTCTCCATTCTACACGGAATAGTCGATGCAGACCCAAAAAGCTTTTTCTGTGTCCGGGGTAATGCATATACCAGAGGACACCCATTTAAACTTACCGTCGCTAAAATGAAAAGAGACTGTACGAAATTCTTCTTCTCGAACCGTGTAGTACAGCCATGGAATTCCTTGGCGTCCGAGTTAGTGATGTCGCATAGTCTTCATCATTTCAAACTGAGTCTCAGAAAAGTTGATCTTTTCATGTTTTTAAAGTGTTTTTAACATGATTATTTGATTTTTTATCTGTACTCTTATTTTTAATCACTAACATTTGCGATGACGCAACCCAATGGGTCTAGAAATTGTAAATCTTGTTTAAAGTTACTTGGGGCTGGTGTTAGAGGGTAATGTTTTATCCCTTCCAGTTTCCTTTTACCATTTATTTTTGGTAATAAAGCTGATATATTATATTATATTATTATTAAAATCCTCCAGAAGTAATCCCATACGAAGGCGAGAGTATCGCTATATGAAAGATTGAGCGAGCAAAGCGAGAAACACGTTGAAAAGATTTACTTTACGTGGAAATAGCTCGCTTTGTTCTCTTATAGTGTCCGCCGCCTACCTTGAGTTCTCCGCAGAACGAACACAGATAATCGATTGTACGTTTTCAGTAGCAGAGTGCCTTGTTGATATCCAAGATGGTTACAAATACAATGGCGGCTATCGATTAAAGCCACCCCCTCCAGGAAGACGTAGTCGCTCACAAAATACTTGCAGGACTCAAGATACGCCGCGCACATAATAGGGCACGTTTTTTACAACGACTCGCCTCTACATTCACTATTGCCAAGGTCTGGTTGCCATGGTAACAATGCTACTTGGATAAGCTAAATCCGACGTCGTTTGAGTAAATGTTTGCAGTCATACAATCCCTGACAATAAGATAAAGAACTCCTCCAGACGAAACAATTTTTCCCAGTTGCTTCTATACTCTCAATAATGACTCTTTTCGTTGCGAGTCGGCAGAGCTAAAACCGCCGCCATGTCGGAATTTCAGATGATATATGGCTTCTAGCTGCGAGAAGGCAAAGGCGATTCATAGCCCAAATGCGCCCTTAAATCTAAACATTTCCTGCTTCAGAAACGTGAATGTTTGACAATCTTTTAAAACCTATAGGTCTGCTTTCTTCTTGCATCGTTCAGTTGAAGCAAAACCGATTCCAAGATCACTGCGTAGTATCAGGCAAAATATGTTGTCCTGTTAGATTTTTTAAATTTACAACCAAGTTTCTTTCTACAGTTCTTTCTACTTTTAATTTGGTATAAAACGTTTATACACGAAAAATAAAATTATGAAATTGTACACAATATCTTTCAAACACTCTATGGGGGTGGAGGAGGGGACCTCAGGCATGAAATTTGTCCTAGGGCCTAAAAAAGTGCAAATTCTAGCCTGCATATCGATAATTCAGATATACGGTAATGAATACAAAAGTGAATCTAGGAATTAGCGTCTAGAAAAGGGTTTTTAAATCTTTCTAAAGTTGTACTTGTTGATCTGGTTTCCTTATTGTGTAGGTGGTTACAAGTAGATTTTCGGGACGGTGCGTTGATGTCTGTAAATCGAAATCAAAATACTGTATCAAAACTGAGACTTGCGCCGTTAACTATCGTGTGGTTGGGAGTTTGTCTGGCGATACATTACGAATTTCATTTCCCCAGTATCAAAAAAATCTGAAAATGACAGCAGCAATCTGAACCACGTTAGGTATGTGCACCCCAATTTTGATCCTGATCGGATGAGCAGTTTGCAAGCATTATCCTGAACAGTCATCTAGAATTTTGACTTTGCCAGACATCCCACAGTAATAACAACAAGGCAACAACAAGGCAACAAGGCAACAAGGCGACAACAAGACAACAACAAGGCTACAACAAGGCAACTATAAATGTAAACACTGGTACAACATTGTCGTAATTTTTCGCTATTTTCAATATACTCTCGCACAAAGAACAAATTCTAGCAGTGATCAACTGACAACTGAAAATTTTGATCTCGCAGCAAAAATTTAAAATCCAACATGGCGCCCGTTTGTCGAATCGAAAACAAACCAATTGCGAGCCATTAGTATGGGATCCTGCCCAAGTCGTTGATATGGGTAGTCATAACTTATGGGTGGGGGAGGGTGGGAGGAAAGAAAGTGTAAGAACCAAATTTTCGAAACTCCTACCTCAAGACCCTAAAAAAGTATTGATGCCCCCCCCCCCCCGTAAGCATTTCTTAAAAGGTGCGTCTACATGGGGCACCTTTGACGCGTGACGCCCGCGCTTTTCTTAACGCACGCTTCGTTCCGACGTTTTTTCATGACGCCCCTTGTAGTTCCACGAGCGACACAATGAAGCCCCCGCCACAACATCGCGCGTTAATAGCGCGCGCTTCCCCACTTCTCAATACCGCCCCGTGTGGATGGACGATACTGCAACTAACTCAACGCGCGCTCACCTCATTTCCCTGGTGACGTGAGGCGCCGGTAAATAGAACCTAGTCTTTTTTCTGGCGCTTTGACGCCGCAGTCATGCCACGGGATTGGTCAGCGCGGAACACGTGAACAAAACATGGCGTCTCGACGAAGCCTTCGCTTCGGCAGTCTCGTCGATGGCAATCGGCTGGAAATCTGAACGTAGAGGTGTGAATGAAGCCGTATTTCGCTCTAAATTGATTAATTAAACTTAGCCCGACACAAAGTACAATTTGCAGAAAGAAATAAGCCCAGCTATATTTCAGGTGGCAGAAAGGAGTGCCTTCGAACGAAAGCAACAAAAGTGCGCGCAAGCAATGGCAAACTAATTTTGATAACACGTTTTTGGCGATGGGATGGCTCAAATACTTAGCTATAAATCTTCCGAAGAAATGGTCATTTTTAAACAAATTATTTTGGATTAAATGATGAAACATGGGGTATGGTTAAAGTTTTGTGTCTTCCCAATGAATTATTAAAACTTAAAAAGTATACTTAGGCCATGTGTTTCTTTTATTTGTTTGTTATATTATCGTAGTCTGTACACAACAAATAATGTTGGGGGGAGGGTGGGGGGGGGGGAAGCAGAGGGAAAGAAATATTCAGGAGGCAGTGGAGCACGGACAAAGTTTTCAACGGAATTTTGCGCCTCTCGATTCTGGGGGTTGGTAGGGGGCAAAGTAATAAAAGCAAATAATCAAGTAATAAAAATTACTTGATCTCCTGCCGAAAGGGCCGAAGTCGGAACTATAATAGTAAATAAAAATGGGAATAAAATGAGAGTGTGTAAGAAAAACACGGTATTTTCTTTATCTAGCCAGAAATTCCCCCCCCCCCCCCCCCAATTTCTTACTAATATTAAAAGCGCCGAGGTTTTTTACCAGTTATATTTCGGGGTCATATAGAATTTCCAAAGAGATAATTTTTTTAAAGTAAAAATCAACCCATCTGTAAAGTTAGGCCGCTTGTTATCTGGGGAAAACAAATTTAAAAAGCAGCCAATAGTAAAAAAAAAAAAAAAGAAATGAGAAAAAGCGAGGGAAGAAAAAGCACAATGAAAAAAGTAATGGAATATAAAAAGCCGCAGGAAAAGAAGCATTATGAAAGTTGTTAACTGGTGAAACTTCGTGCCCTGCCTGGTGAAATTCATGCTAAGGTATCTAATCTATCCTAACCTAAACTACAAAGACAACGTGATATAAATAACAAAAACAACAAAAAATCTTTTTTGGCCACTGCAAAAACAAAACAACGTTAATAAAGCCATTTCCTGGAGAAACTCCGTAACCTTCCTGGTGAAAGTCGAGGCAACGCAACTGACGTAACCTATCCTAACCTATAATAACAGCACACCATAAAAAAAACCAGCCAAACACGACAACACTTGTCAGTAGCCTTTTTTCGGCAATTTCTCCCATCGGTTTTTTTTCTGCACTAGCTTATTAGTTTTTGGCGGGGGCGGCGCGGCCACACACACACACACTTTAGCCAGGGTTAACAACTATTTTATCTAATATTTTTTTATTCAATGGTTAGATTTATCTATTTTTCTTAATGGTTGAATTAGGTCCGCAAATAGGTTTTGGCCACCTTTTTTTTTCTTTTCACATCTAGACACATCTTTAATTTGCTTGACATTTTCCGATAACAGGATTCAACTAGCAAGGGGTGTTTTGAGGATGTCTACTTTTTTTTTACAGATTTTTATGACTAAAAGCAAACTCGTTCACATCGTTTAGTTTTTTTTTTCTGGTTTCTTTATAACGGTTTCATCTTTAAAGTTTTTTAAACTGATTTTTTAATTTGAATTCGTTCTTATCTAACCCAGTAATGCTTGATGTATTTTAATTAGTTTTTACTTTTAGATTTATGATGTACGTATTAAACGAATAAACTTTCGTCCACATTCATTAAATTTCCTTCATAAATTCTTCAAGTAAAAAAAAAACTTAAAAGAAATTAGTTTATTCCGCATATTTTATATTCCACATTTTCTTTTTTTTTAGGGGTATTTGTTCATTCTTCGTCGTATTCGTTTTGCTTATCTTTTTCCGTTTGATAATCGCACTTCAGCACGATCTATTCGACAATCACCACGCGCTTTTAGCGCCGGCAATCAACCGGCTGCAAATTATGACGTAGCTCCTACGTTTGAGTCACGTGCCCCCAAATCTCCATTTCTGGCTGCAAAGACGCTGCGCTTAACAACGCGAGATGCCAGTGCAAATACACGAAGCATCGCAGAGCGCGCGGACGGAAATATGCGGCGTCACGCGTCAAAAGCGCCCCGTGGAGACGCACCTTTAAAGGGACACCCGGCCTGCCTTATAACATTCCGCCTGCCTTATAACAGCCACGCGCTGATCGCCATCCGCGCATATAGCATCGCAAAGGTCAACTGAGAGCTACTGCCTCAGTTGACGTTGAGCCTAATAGACGAACCATCATGAAAGCATTAATTGTGTCGTCACAAACCGGAATGATTCTCGTATTTTAACATCACAATTTATAATTTTCTAGGCTAATGTCTTATAATTTTGCTTCGGCGATCTATTGGAATAATTAATTTCAATTTTTACCGCATTAGTCTTTTAAATATGTCTTTCATACACAAAGATCTTTCACACACAAAGTCTTTCACACACAAAGATGAAACCTCATGTTTATTGTAAGCACGCAAAGCATCATATACTGTGGGATGCAGTAAATACAAGTTAATTATTATTCAACAGAAAATCTCCTAGACGCCATATTTTAAAACGGATTTTTAGCAAGGGATTGACTAACGGTAAGGAAATAGACCTTTGGGGCCGTACTTGATGTGGAGGATCGAGAAAAATGACGCTGGGAGGAATGTAGTTTTAAATCGTGATGAATGCACAGTTTGCTTGTATGTCCATACCTATGACACAGTCCAGATCTGAAAGACGAAATCGGCCGATACAATATTTATTTACACAAACACCCATCGTACCATATGGAGACTGCAGTGAAACTCACTGTACGGCCATCCAGACGAAAAAAAGTTAACGTGTCAATCTGGCTGGGACTAGGGTTCACTGCAGTCCCAGGATGCTACGACGGGTATTTATTTATTTATTTCCACTGCAGTTTTATTTCTCTTCATACGGGATTAATCAGGAGCCTTTTAAACAAGGGAAAAGGTTACAGTATAACAATAACTGGTGCGCTCTGTTGAGCCATCAGTTTATTTGCTAAAATAACAGTTCGATATCTATTATGGCCACAGTTTGACGTTGAGTGTTGATCATAACTGTTGCAAATGATGATTTTAATTCAGGTTTCATGGTCGAACCTGTGGACAATCTCGGAATATTATTTAATGCAACATTTATTTAGCATCAACTTGAAAAAATGCGGCAAGTCAATGGTTAGTCTTAGTCATTAACAGGTATTTGAAGTCAATCCATGGCAATGCCCAAGAACGATGGCGCCGAAAAAGCATGAATACAGGGATTTGTTGGGCTAATTTCATTTCCAATAAAATGTCCGGGCCATACTGCTTGTTCGCATTGAATCGTGGGATCATCGATAAAGTATATATACGTCACCATCACAGCCGAATAGATAGATTTGTTTGTAGAAGGCCAGACCGTGAACACTCTGTATGCCCACTAGCCACGGTACTTTCAGTTTTTGAGAGATCTGTAGACCTGTACAGTGGAACGTAGCTTTACCGTGAGAACATCTGCTTTTATTCTTTACATCGGGCCAGGTTTAGCCTTGTGAGCTTCCTGGGTTGCACCCGACTAGAGAGTATACAACCAGCAAAACAGCTTCCAACCCGTAAGCCCGTAACAATAGTCCCAACAAGAATACCAATACAATTCAATCACCAATAAACATATAACAATAACGTTATATCGAACGTATTGGCTACATTCCCCTCCTAGAATGTAATAGGCTATAAGTGAAATTGGTGAACATATCAAGCGCATTGCACAACATCAATAACAAATAAGCATATGACAATATAACATGACATAGTACAAGAGCTAAGTAAAGTAATATGGACCCTCACGTAGGTCCATAAATGAGTGTCAACCAAACATAATACGGAATCTTGAGGGTAGACACACTCAAACACTTTCACTATTTAATACCAGCCCACGAAACGTGATGGGAGGCAACTAATCACATCCAGTTACCATCCAGAATCGAAATATAAGTGTCACAATTTGTGCATGGAGAAATACTCATCCATTACTTCATTCATTCGGGAACCGGTCGCGTATTTGGTCAAGGGGTCCGCTGGCATTTCACTACCAGGACAGAATAAAAGTTTGATATTGCCCTTGTTGAACTCGTCTCTCAAATAGTTGACTTTCCGTGTATAATGTCTGGAATTACTACTACCACCGTCGACCACAAGATCGATAGCCGAACGAGAATCAGTATAAATCGGAATTGGAAAGGTCTACTTGGCGGAATTTAGTTCACTCAACAAACCACGAAAAAACGTAAGTTCTTTCACAAGATCACATAGAGCATTAATTTCGGATTCACAACAGGATTGCGCAACTAATGCTTGGGTCTTATTGGCCACAAGATAGGTGCTGTCCCAAGTGATATGAGATAACCAAATACACCTTTACTTCTGGTGACTGAATCCCAGGAAGCATCGGAATATCCTCGTAAAGTAGATATACCATCACTTGAGTAATAAATAGGTCTGTTAATGGTCCTCTTTAAATATCTCCACACACGCTTGAGAGCTACATAGTGCGGCAATTTTGGTGCAGCTGATTTTCTAGCGAGTTGTACAACATTGTATAAAATATCTGGACGTGTCTGGATGGCGAGGTACATTAAACTGCCAAGCATTTCCAAATATGCAGTTTTATCCATGGAGGTAGAGGCAGTACACTCATCTAACGATTTAGTGTGGCTGAAACAGTTCTTACGGGGTTAGCATCACTGAGTCCGAAATGTTCAACTTAGCACGAATGTAGTTAGTGTTACATAGAGAGATGTAGTTTGGAGTGTACTCTATTTCATATCTAATGTACTTTTGTCCGAGAACTTCAACTATTTCAAGATGTGAACGGAGCGAGGATAAGAATGAGTTGTAAATATCCTGCGTTCGAGCACTGATAAGTTTATCATCAACAAATAGACAAAGGATTAGGTCCATGCTTCCAGAACGCTGATAAAAAATGCATGGGTCGTAATCAGATTTTCTTAATCCCAGTGTCCGCAGTACGTCACTAATACACTGATACAAGTTTCGGCCTGATACTGCAAGTCAGTAAAGTGCCTTATCAAGAAGACAGACCAATTCCTCACCGTTTCCCGCAGTGGTGGCGTATCCAGGTCGCTGGGAAAGGTATACAGTGTGGGAAATTCGTCCGTAGAGGTAGGCAGTTATTGTGTCCAGGAAGTACAGTTGATGCCCAAGATGGATAGTCAGGGTTAAGACAATGACGAACTGTAGGCGAATAGGCAGTCAAGTAGTCGACTTTAGGTTTTTCGTGAGAACATCTGCTTTTATTCTTTACATCGGGCCAGGTTTAGCCTCAAGAGCTTCCCGGGTTACACCCGACTAGAGAGTATACAACCAGCAAAACATGTGTATCCAGCTTCCAACCCGTAAGCCCGTAACAATAGTTCCAACAACAATACCAATACAATTCAAAGACCAATAAACATATAACAATAACGTTATAGCGAACTTATTGGTACAGTTTTTCAACTCAAACATGACACTGCTCATCGCAAGCAATTGAATTTCATATGCATCTCATAAATTTTAATATGCTTAGTTTTTTCAGTGTTTTCATTCGGAGCTGTGGGAGCTGCACTTCACGCGGAAATGATAAACAATTAAACATCTATAGCCCCACCAATCACAGCTGCCATAATATAAAAACAATGAAACTCTGGGTTTTTTAAAATTGAATTTCATATACGCGAGCACAGAGCATTTGATATGCTTATTTTCGTGCTCACTACAGTTGTAATCACATGTATTTTTTTCAAATACAATGCACAGATAGAAAATCAACAATCATACAATATTTACACTAAACACACACAAACAAGTAGTAGATACAAGAATGTCCCCAGCATGATTCACTATTTCTGTACAGCTCCGTTTTGGAGCAAACGTGTAATAAATTATTTATTGTTTATGTAGATTTTTTAGTTCAAAGTTTAATTTATTAAATTGAGTGATATTTTTAAATTTTCCTATAAATGGCTAAAAGTCGTATTAATGTAAGGGGTTAGTCTCATTTAACCATACAGGTTTCTCCAGAGTGGTACAGTTGTCTGCTCGATGTCCTATTTATTCTACCCGTGTGGTTAATGTATGATGCGCTCGATGCACATGTGCTAGTACCGCAACACCGAATCAAGAACCTTTTTTTTATAGCAGGAAACAAAACATAATAGCAAAAGAGCGAAAACTGTTATCGTATTTCCTTTAAAACTATCACGTTTCTTTTAAAACTATCAAGTCGTTTCCTTTAAAACTATCACGTTTCCTTTCAAACTATCATGTTTTCTTTAAAGCTATCATGTTTTCATTAAAACTGTTATCATGTGTCTTTTACTAGTACTACAGTTTACAAAGAACTACGTATATATATCTATTGACCTTTCTCCTGTCGAGTCAAGTGCCTCTCTACTAGCTGTCTTTTCTCTTCCACGAACTGTGACGCCTTGGACTGAAGTAGCGAAGCGGGATGGTGGACATGCGATTCCGCCCTAACGTGTCGTCAAGACTCGAAGACTTAAAAGCAAAGTGTAAGAAATGGCCAAATAAAAGACAGCCATAATGTGGGTGCCAGAGGACAAGAGCGCCGCTGGATAGTTCTTAAGTTCGTATGTGGGCCCCTATAAACTGAAGGGTCCTGACCTTTTAGGCCTTAAGTTGTTAGGAGACCCACTTAATTTCTATACATCTTCTTACTATCGAGTCCCCATTGGCTCATTGTTGTACCCCTCCATTAAGAGCGTGTTGTATTGGGGCGCACAACGTTTGGTTATGACCTCAAATAAATTAATGAAAGGAAAGAGCACTAAAACAGAAATGTTTTACCAAAAAGACTAGTTTCAAATAACTACACCATATAGGGTAGTAGTGTAACAAAATTTCCAAATATAGTAAGACGTTGATAAGGTACTATTTTTTAATTGTAATTAAAAATAACACTGCTTACTACACTGTTGTCTTGTCTTGTCTCGAAAACGCAAACAAGACATGATGAAGAAGTGATGGGAGATTTCGGGATCGAGAACAAGAACGATCTTGTGTAATTTTCTCGACACAAGTGCAAGAAAAATTAAATTTCCTCGATAAAAGTAAAATAAATACTGGACATTTCTTTTAATTATTAAAATGTAGCATGTTGCGAATCTCGTGTAGTCGTCTGTGAATGTTAAGACATAAGAATTCCCACATAGTAATTTAATTGGTATAGCTAGTATATATTAGAGGTTCTTTTGCTTGTTCATAATGCAATGCTGGATATCAGCCTTTATTTTGTTTGGTTATTTGGATCCTCATTTGCACTTTACTAATACTTTGGAATAATAATACGGATGCACGCATAAATCTTTTTATGCCAGAGTTCTAATTTAATTTGCATGGTCTGATTGCACGGGAATATTTTATTCATTAATGCGAATTCACTATTTTGGTATCATTCATTTATATAATTTGAGTCAATATTTGTTTTACCCTATCTTCTTTTGCTTCAATGGGGGTTCCGTGTACGATGTATAGGCTAAACTGTTCAGCATGTATGCTTTGGCTACTGTTTTCCAGCTATGCACGTCCAGTCTCATAAAATAGCACTTACGTTGCATGCACGTGCAATTGCAGATCTGACAGAAAACAAATTCACTTGTAACCCGAGTACTTCAAACCATCTTTTAGCAACAATGTGTGTTTACCAGTGTTGCCGAAAAAGGTTTATCCTTGCCGAAAAGAATGGTAATCCACCGAACATTAGGCGATTAAATAACCAATTTGTAGTGGAAATTAGGTTATTGTTAGCACCTGAATCTACTACGAATCCGTCCTGTACATTTCACCTTCTGTTATGGCCATAAAGAAAACCCATATTATGCAAGTTACTAGTGCGTATGCCACATTTTCTGCAGTGGTGAATACTCCAGTCCTGGTTACCTCTGAATTTTCCTCAGCCTCATTCTTGCCATAAATTCCTTTCATTGATTCTGTTGATTTTGACCTGTAATTCTGTTACTAAAATCAGAATGTTCATGAGGTGGGAAAGAGGAGGGAGGCTGCATCAGTAACAAACGAGTTTCTTCTGTTCTTATATCGGTGGCATGGACCTATTTAATTTCCAACTTTAACGACGAATGCTGACATGTTTAGGGCTGTATTAAACTTTCATTTGCTTCATGTCTATATTCTTTATCGAATAGGATTTTTTTTTTACTTTTGCACTCTTATCGTGTTTGTACCTATATCCACAAAACCTCTTAACATGACCTCTCAGCTGCTAGGTAAACCTCCTAAAATGAACCATGTTAATTGATAAATTTACAGTCCACATTCTGCTAATTCATTGGCATATTCTATGACTTTGCTAGCCATTGATTATCATGTACTTTTTAGATATTAAATAAAATTTTCGACGTAATGTCATCATCTGATTCCATTATATGGTTGGGTAGATTGTTTTAAAAATTCCAATACTTGTTTGGGGATTATTATTTATTGAATCTTTACTTAATCTGTTGTTATAAATAAAAAGAGCGTGTCCATTACTTTTTGCGTATTTATTTGCATCTTATTAGGATCTGTCTCTTTACTTTCTTGTGTAACAAATGCCCATAAACCTTGGTGCATTAAATAGGATTTGGGGTACTGGTGTTACTACCTGATTCATACTTGAACTCATGGTTGCCATCTTGTTTAGAATTGATAACATAACATAACATAACATAACATAACATAACATAACATAACATAACATAACATAACATAACATACGTAACGTAACATAACAAAACATAACATAAACGTTGATGGAGCACTCATCTGAATATCACAATAGACTCCCACCCACCCACACCCTAGAACTATAAAAGACGGTAAAAACGAGAATTAGAAATGCATGGAGATGATGCGTTCACAACAGAGCCTGGAAGAGTGCTCCAGTTGAAGCTAACTCTTTCCATGAAAACGTTTTTGCGACGATTGCACCTGCATAGGCTACCACGGATTTTCTGAGAGTGACCACGAGTGGCGCCAGGACTGCAGAAAACAGGATTGACTTTAAGATCAATGTGGCTGTTGAAATGCTGGTAAAAAAAATCAAATCGCCACGAAGGAAGCAATCCTTGAGATGGTAGGCTAAGAGGCCGAAGCCTCTCATAATTATTGTTATCCTACGGATGAAATACGACAGTCTTCTCGCATTGTTGGCGAAAACCATCGTCTAACTGATACTTGTAAAGCTGGGCCGTTACAAGAAAGAATGGTGGAGTGCCAACTCTGATACCACAGTAAGGTGGGAAGGTAGAAAGCAGGTGAGGGAAAATTCTAATTCCATTACCATACTGTTTTCCACCTTCCCTCCCTAATGTGGGCACAGAGTTGGACTCCACCATTCGTTCTTACAACGGCCCAGATTATGAGTTGTTAGCAACGAGTTGTTACGAGTGATTGTGGTTTTCATTAAAAGCACTGTAAATTGCAAGGTAGCCGCCACAATCGTCAATTGTACCGTGAAACGACATAAGCAAATGGAATACTTGCAAACCTCACTTACACTATGTCAAATTTGTGGGAAAGCGTTGTCGAATGTAAAACTTTGCATTAGTAATAATTCTCACAGATTTCTTTTGTAGGAGAATTTTTTCTGGTTTCTGTGGAAATTGTTTTGTAGAGAGAGATGGCGCAAAACAACATGGGGTGAAACAAATGACTTACGTCATTCCTTAACTGGTTTATAAATGGCAAAGCAAATTTTTCGATCATTTTGCTAAATGTTCATATTTTCAAAAACAATTATCACTTTAAACACGTTTCAAATGCACGAAACATAAAAGTTGTAACAAGCAGTGGAGGTATTATTTTACACACGAGATGGTCTAGGGGGTTTAGGGGGAAAACTAAGTTGGAATCAAAATTTAGGTAATGGGTCTACTAAGTAGGAAGGTTGTGTAAGTCTATTGGAGCCTTGTTAATCAACGCATTTTCTTTCAGGAGTTTTAATGCCTTGCACCGTTTAAAAAAAAAATATTCAGATTTTTCTTTTAATTTGCAATAAATGCCTAATTTATTAACTTTAATAAGTTTTACTCTTCATTTAGGGTCTTAGGGAGCAGTAATTCTTCCTTTACCTTAACCCTAACCCTTTAAGGTTTCAGATTTGTTCATCAGGCTTAACAAAAGATACAGACACGTGTTACGTGAAAGAGAAGATACGACAAACTGGGAATGTTCATTGGACCATCGGCAGACAGGGAGTGGGGAGTGGAGACGACGGGGGAGTGCGCTTCAAGAATTTCAAAGGTTGAGAATTTAACGACGAAGATGTCATTAAGTTCCCGGATTTAAGGATAAAAGCGACCATAATTAGTTCCCGAAATTGAGGGAAAACAATTGAATGTCTTGTCTTTGTCACGGACAATCGTTGCCATTGTCACGGATTTAAGGACAAAAGATCCGGAAGGTCCCGCGATAGAGGCACAATTTTTTACATTCAGTTGTTTTAGACAAAATTAAGTAAAAGGTTGCACCATTTTTTAAAACTATTCAATGGTCTATTTTTTTGTGTGAAATTTCTGATCCTGTACCCTGCCCTCCTCACCACTACGCAGTAGTTCGTCATCCACGCCATGAAGGTCCTAAATGTTGAATTACAACGCCCCCACCCCCGCCTCCCATCTTCAACAAAACCATCAGAAAGAGGGTGTCGGTTTTCTTATTGCCTTCCTATTTTATAACATGAAAAGACGGTTTCGTGTGTAAGGGGAGTTGATGCTAACGAAACCCAGGATTCTGCAGTCCGATTGGTAATCACGACACATGATCTTCAGCAAAGAGGCCACTGGGAACACTCAAAACGTAAATAATTAAAAGAGAACGGCCTGCAAGTTCTGACAAAACGAGAATCGCGATTAAATCGATTAAAAAACAAAAACAAACTCGTCTGTTGTTTATTGAAAGGGTTAACTCAACTGAGATGAGAACACGAAAAGAACACCAACAGTCATTCGTAGCACACTATTGCACAAGATGCGCTGATGTTCCTCGAGTTTCCTCTGGTTGCGACTCCTCCGGCGACAGACTAGGCAGCAAGACTGTCTACCATCAGTTTAATTACAATAAATTTTACAATGTTATCTTCTATACATGTATTAATAAAAGCTAGGGTTATACATATGACTACATAAGATATGAGACGACTCAGGGAGTGAACGATTGAATTCAAGAATATTTCAAAGCCAATTCGCTCCTTACTACATAGCTAGGGGGCTATGCATCGAGTAAAACATATTAGACATTAAACACAAATTGGAGCTTGGTTTAATCCTAGCAGAGTCTTAGAAAGCAAGCTTTCGAGTTGTCTCCCTAATACCACCAATTGGCCTTTCAGTGATCCTCCAGCGTTCTTTTATGCGCTGGCTAACAATGGAAAGTTGTCTGAGGCTTTATGCCACGTGACGAGCTAACAGGAGCGAACCAGTCCCAACTAGTTGAGCAGTGGGGATGGCTCGCTACCCGGCTGTTGGTGTCAAACCAAGTTCTGCTGTTGGGCAGAAGTTGGCAGGGCGCACAAGCAGCTTATGTAACTGCAAGGTGCACATGAATGTTGGCTCATGTTGCACCCTACTATACGCAACATAGCTGGTTAGATCCCCCCCCTTGCCCCCCACCTTTCCTAAGTATTCGCTTAGGAGAAGGGAGACCTACCTTATATGTTACTCAAAACCCACTAAGCCTGCAATAAGGTTAAAAAAATTAGTTTAAGTCATTTATTAAGGAAAATTGGAAATTTGCCAACAGCGAAAATTATACACTAGAAATAACGTAGTTCAGTAAGCCACCTTTATGCATTTACGTTTCGTCAGAATGGCATGACCCGGATTAAGGAAAGTGGTATGCCAATTTTCTTTAATATTATCTACAGTGATTTATGTCAATTTATTTCAAGTCATTTATTTTACAACATCAAAAATTTTTAAAAAATACTTTATTGCAATTTATTGCCTTGTTTTAAATTTTCCTTCTTGGACAATAGGCCAAGCCTCAAAAATATATCAGAGAGCTAAAAATTTTCTTTAAGAAACAAAAAAAAATCATCATAAAATATTTCCATGGGAACCAAGCCCAGTCTCAGTAAGCTAAAGCTGTAAAATTCACATTTAAATTGCTTTTTACCAGTATGATTAAAAAGTTCATAAAACGAAGAGTTTTTAAAAAGTTCCATTCACACCCGAAGGTTGAAATTTTTCCACCGAAAACTTCACCACATTTCTTCGGCTTCTTTCCACGAAAGGTAAGTTTCACGTTATACGATTTTTTGTCTTTCTGGTATCACTGCACCTCACTTACACTTGCACTTGAAGGCTTTACACCAGAATGAACTCAGTTTGTAGAGAGTTTGTTTACATCTGCCGATTACTGATATCGAGCTACCGATATAAACACCCGATTGTTATCTCCAGAGTTCAACAATGATTGTAACACTCAAAACTGAAGACTTTGCATTTTGTTATCACCTTTCGTTATCAACAATGAAATACTGTTCTGTTTGGCGTTTTGTGAGCAATCAATTGTAACCGCACGTGCTGGACGAATGTTGGGCTTGAATTTTTGGCTTTTTTCACTTCACTTCCCTCCTGATCCTCCAACTAATCCCACTCCCGCATCAATCGCCATTTTTAGATGCAATTTAGGCCTTTTATTTAGAATATTTTTCCCCAACCCTAACCCTAACTTAACTTCAACCCAGACTTAATCAATGCTAGCGTGAGCTGCATCCCGATTCATACGAAACTATACAATTTCGTTTTATAACCATTTAAAAATAAATTCAATTTAAATTAAATCCAAAACAAGCCAAACGTTCATCCTACTGAATCCTTTTGTGCCCCAAACCTCACAACTCCGGCGAGCCCAATAAAACATCCAATAATTTGAACCACGTTTTGGTAAACATCTTTTTATCATAGGTTTAAGAAACTTTGAACGTCAATTTTGTATCAAAATGTTCTCCCAACTTTGGCTATCAACCTACTAAAACTCCACCCAATTTCCCCCATTGTCCTGTCAGCCATGTTGTGAGCAGCTTCCGGTAAATCCGGGACAAGCATCCCTACAAGTTGTCCTTTTTAGCAGGTTCCTCCTCGATAGAGGTCTCCGGCTCCATCATATCCTCGGCGCAAAGTAAGAACTGCTTATCCTGTTCCCACTATATACAGCAGCCAACTCCAAAATTCGCTCCTCCAACTCCTGAGATGCTGAGCTGGTAAATGGCACTCCCTCTGGTGGTCCCGTAGATAGTCTCAATGCTGAAGAGGCCTCGGCACCGGTGATGCCCTCTGTGGACGCCAAAGTATTTACTAACTTGAATGGGACCCCCCACGGGTCCCCATGGGTTGCGGCAAGTCATTGCAAAATTGGTGTTTTACCACCGTCTGGTGGATGATCCTCCTTGCCCAACTAAAGCTTGTAGGTTTTGAGTTACTTTTGCCAGTGGTCTGATGGCATTGTCGCCGTTGCTTTTGAATTAAAACATTTCCTGCCTTGGGGCCCGGTCCAAACTTGGGCCGCAACATGTTGAGTTCTCACTACTTTGGTCTGCATCCCTTTCTCTGCAGCCCTGGGCCTCTTTGGTGTAAGTCTACTTTAGGAATCCTAGTCAACCCACCCAGGAGGAAAGCATGAATCACTGATACAGCACTAACCTTTAGGATTGGCTAGTGTGTCGCCGCCAAGTGGATAAGATTATGTATTAATTGTTATGGTTACTGTTATTGTGGAATTTTGTATGTACATACATGAAATTCCATCAGAAAAAAAAAAGACAGATATGCACATAAGGTGGTGTGACCTTTGGTACGTTCACAAATCTATGAGAATTGTGATATCCACCCAAAAGCAAATCTGGTATAAGAGAAACCCCAAGTTTCTAAAAAGGGTTGGTTTTTGAAGGTAGAGATATTATTCAACCAGGGAAAGGCCGCCAAGGTTAGTCCTATTAGCCAAGTTAATCCCACCAATATTTTGGACGTTAAATGAAAACTTGAAGATTCCTACCGCAAGTCGCAATGTTCTAGTTAGTCATTTGACTTTCAAACTATTAGTCAGTGCGATTAACTTGGTTAATAGGATTAACCTTGGCGGCCTTTCTCTAGTTGAATGATATCACTACTTTCAAAGACCGAAACTTGGAAACTTGGCGGGTTTTATTACACTAGTTTTGGTTTTGGGTGGATCACTGATACAGCAATCACCTTTAAGTTTCAAAATAATTCAATTGCTTCAGCGCTTTAACGATAGTCGGCACAATGTTCGTTGAATGGCAGTATTAGCCGGCATCAAAAGCCAGTGCCCACCAATCCACTTCACCGACAGACAGCGTTAGAGTTTCGATGTCATCCGTTATAAGTGTTGTTCCTAAACTCTTCACTCGTACATCGCTGCTGTCAAGTTCATTTTCGTTCAGCCACTCTACCCGCTGGAATATTAATTACTTACAAACATCAAAACCTTAGTGGTGTGAAGTGGTGTTGTAGTTCGTGACACTGATTATTAACGGCTGCTTTTGAGTTGTATTATAATCATCACGGCCAGATTTATGTTGAGGATGTTTATCGCCGTGTAACGCTAAACTAAATCGTGTTTGGGTCGAGACATCTCAACTCTTCAACTTCATTCATTATTAATGAATTCACCAACGAAAGTGGCGGGATACTTGATATCCAATTCCATGCATAATTAACTAATCCAGAAGTACGATCGATGAGTGACTATAAAGTTGATGCAAAGTGACGGCAATTAAAACCCAGTCACAATAAACTAAAATGAAAGAGCTCAAAGCGAAGCACTGAACTCAGCAAAAGGTTGAGTGACCCTTCCCTTTCCTCCCCCCCCCCCCCTCCCGCAATCGGTTGGAACTTGTTTAGTCACAGACAGGCAGCACATAGAACAACATAGCACCATAAGAAAGTAAAAAAAAAAAGGAGAAAGCGTAGAACTATGAATTCGATATGAGGAATGGACAGTGAGTGTTACGAGCAAGGACTTAGCCAAACACACGCAAACAGTCATACAAATCATAAAAAATCAATATTTCAGTACCAAAGTACAAAATTGGGGAGCGATACCCTCTTCAGAGAAGTGAAATAAACATAAAAACAACTTACATTCTTGTTTCAACATGTTGGTGTCGTTTGGGGTACGAGTATAGCCTAAAACATGGAAAAGGTCTGGTGTGATGATACATTATACGTAAGTCGTCAAAATGCAGCTCAAAGTATAATTCAGTCATGGAACCAGTTTACATGCA
>JAHWFP010259294.1:30921-54266 GCA_023313725.1 Lithobius niger | reverse complement strand
TTCTTGATATAAAAACTGGCGTTATTATTTCTGCATGTAAACTGGTTTCCATTACTGAATTACTGAATTACTTTTAGCTGAATTTACACAGTTTATGTATAATTTATCCACATGCCATGCCTTTTCCATGTTTTGGGCTACTTGTACCCCAAACAACACCAACATGGTGAAATAGGAATGTGATGTATAGTGTTTTTTTTTTATCTTTATCATACACGGCGACGTGTATATATATGATTGAAGTCCTCTCTCCAGCAAAACTAAAACTATTAATTTCTCCATTTCTGTTCAATATATTTCGATCAAACTTGGCCAGATAGTATATAGCAACTTTTCCAAACTTTACACCAATTTTATGCAATTCCGTGCAAGAGTAAACGTAGCAAGCCACAAGTAAATTTGAAAACTGTTCACTTCTTGTTGTTGTTGTTCTTGTTATTCTTGGCTGACACAGTTTCAGAAAAAACTACTGCACCTACCTAAAATCTGAAACATGATCTGAGCCAGAAATTTCCATGGGCTTCAACCTTACAATTGGTCGATTCATTCCGGAGTTACGGGACCCTAAACTATCATTTTGATTGTTTTACATTGTTTTAACCAGTGTGTTTAGGGAACAATGCCACTCAGCAAACTCCAGATCCATTCTTCGTGCATGCAACTATCGACTGCATGCATAAACCTTTATAGCGCGACACCATAGCCGTAAAAAGGGTACACGGACTACAAACAAAAACGTCAAAAGTGCCGTAAAAAAAGGGTTATATGATTGAAGTTTCATTTTACTTGTTAAAATGTACACGGATAAAAATTGATGATTTTTAATTGAAATAATCAAATGTACAATTCAGAAAATTTCATCTGTTTAATTGCTGTTGTGCTTTACCAATCATATACTTTACGTAAAGCACAACAGCACTTAAACAGATGCAATTTTCTGAATTGTACATTTCATTATTTCAATTAAAAATCACCAATTTTTATCCGTGTACATTTTAACAAGTAAAATGAAACTTCAATCATATAACCCCTTTTTCTCGGCAAACTTGACGTTTTTGTTTGTATTTTTATTTCTCTGAAGTAGGTATCGCGCCCCAGTATGTACGTTGGTGCTGATATATAAGTTTTTAATGGTTTTTATGACTGTTCGTTTGTGCTTGTGAGTTAAGTGCTTGCTCGGAACTATGAATTTACAGACGTTATAAAAAAATAAAACTTACTCATTTGATGCTTAAAGTTAGGTTTGATCCGAAATCGAAACAGCAAAGGAATTCGAACAAGATTTTTCGTTAGGTTTCCGTTGGTGTTGTGTTTAGTCCGTGTGAAACCTTACAGAAGCATTAAAATGGATTTTTTTTTAGCGCGTTAGGTAAGCCAGTGAACAGAGATGAGTGTCTGCCTACGTCTTATTACTGCTACGGAGATACACTACATATCTGATGAAAAAAAAAACAATTATAAAAACTAAATCGTTCTGCAGGGGTATCGTCAATAGCGCGACAAGCGGAAAGGAGACGACTTGATTGCAAAATACTGAAAAATTAAGCAATAAAATAGGCGTGTGTTGAAATTCTGTGTGGCTTAGTGTGTATCTGATTCTAGGTGAATTCAAGCTGAATGGCTTTAAATTTTATCAATATCAAAAATACGTAATCTAAACACAACGAACAAAGCATAACAAAGCGAAACAATTAATAGTGGCCTAAACTTCTGCATTTTAATGAGGAAAGCACCAAATTAGGCAGAAAGACTAGTTTTTGACCTCGTAAAATCTGAGTGTAGGGGAAGATGAACTTGCTAAACGGAAAGGTGAAACCGGAAGTGAGGAAACCGGAAGTTTTACACAGTCATGGTAATCATAGCTTACTCAATTACTTTTGGTTGTTGTGATCTTAACTGGAAGGTAGCTGTAGGGACTACGTGATAGTTAAAATATCAAATTTTCCTTAAAACTTCACGTTTATCATTTTCTGCTAAACCTTTCGTTTTACCGACAAAATCAATTCCAAGCATAATTTGATGGAAATTAAATTTCAAGTCTTTTTTGTCGCCACAAAACTTCATTAGGTCCGACGGTTTCGCCAGAAATAGCTCTTGTACTCAAATTACAATCACAGATCTCTGCTATCGTAACTGTAATGTATCTTCACAATGACTAAAATTTGAAGTTCTACTTAAATTTAAAGTTAAGTGCTACTTTAAGTGCCATCCGTAACTTAGCATAAAACGATGCAGATGAATTGGCCTTATTGGGAAAGTGCGTCTATACGGTGTAGACGTACTTTCCCACTAAGGCCAATGAAAACGTTTTGGTGTATGTAAGAGCCGAGCTCTGGCAATGTCGTCTAGTAGCGGTTCATATTTCAGGTGACTTTCAAACGTAAAATGTATGTAATTATGAGAATCTGAACGGTGCAGTAGTATTAATTTTTTCCAGCAAGGCTAACAAAATTCTTTTCTACGATTAGGGCCATAGCTACGTCCGGTAGTTTTTGCTGTTAATTGTTGATCAGTCTTACTACAATACTAGACCATACACATAAAGCTGCAACTCGTGGCATGTACTAAAACATTTTTATTGGCACTACTGGAAAAGCTATCTCCGTCTTCGCCTAAAGAAATTGTTTTCCACCTTCCTCAAAGTGTCCTCACACGCTCACCAGCCTAACGTGATGAGAAGTGAGAACGTCTAAGCAGTTTCGTAGAATTAGAAATAGAAAGAGACAAAGCAGGGGGGGGGGGGCATCCAGCCACCCAAATACCCAAGCAGCAGATGTTAAGTGGAAGAGGTACCACCATTGTGACAGTTGTTTTTTGCTGCATGAGGGAGGAAACCGGAGTACCCAGAGGAAACCAGGTACTCCAGTACAACTGGGTACAACGTTAGATTCCTTAGTAGTCTATTTCTGTATTTTTCATTGAAACAATTTTTTTCCCTGTTCATCATTAAACATCAAGATGGAGAAATATGGCTGCCCCAGTATTATTCCATAAACATAACAAGTGTTGGCTCCTCAATCCTCAGCGAAAGACAAAGTTAAAATCATTGCTTGTGTTGTACGAAACAGCCATGAATCATTAGCCTTCTGAGATCTAAATAGGCAAAGAGTGCTTCTGGAAACGTCGGTGGGCAGGGTTTGAGATATCCTCAATATTCAGAGGGCTGTGTGAGTCTATTTGGAGGCAATGGGTGTTCGGAGCTACAAAAGTACAAAGGTATTCACAACAACCGTGAGTTCAATATTTCTAGTCTGCAGACTGTAAATAGACCGGGAGGTTTTTCGTGGCCTTTTCAGTTAACTACGTTTTTAGCCACTAAATGGTTCCTTGGCATTCTAGCAATTATGTAAAGATCATCTAAACGGTTCCTCCCTGGAAAGAGGCTGAGGATAGTCTAGACGCCACTCTTGATACACTTATCTCAAATTTGACCCGTAAACCCCGTACCTTTCCCCCGCCGATTAACATTTTGTCCAATGAGCAATACGATCGTTACCTTCAGAAATCCTACGATGCCATGCCAACCTGCGACCCCATGTAATAATACTCAATCACAGCTTCACAATCAAAGTGCAGGCAAGTTAATGAAACATTTGATCGCTTTGAATCGCTTATAATCAAAATCATAAACGATCTAAGTGATACATCTTAGCTTAACTCGGACAACCTCCTGCCAGGCTGGAATCGCTGATTATTTGATGATTAGCATAATTTCAAAATGGCCACCCAATTTCAAGTTGGTGGCCGTTAGAGATTACTAGTGACGATGACACATTCACTGTTTCAGTTGTAATGAACTATTTCGTTGTCATTCTAAATTTGAAGGAAACCGGACGATCGTACGCATAATTTCAAAATGGCCACCCAATTTCAAGATGGTGGCCATCAGAGATTAGTTGTGACGATGGCATATCCACAGTTTCACTTGGTATAAACTATTTCGTCTCCATTCTAAATCGAACGCTAATAAGCATAATTTGAAAATGGTCGCACAATTTCAAGATGGTGGCCATTAGATATTAAAGTAACGATGGTACATTCACTGTTGCAGCACTTGGAATCAACTATTTCGTCTCCGTTCTAAATTTGAAGGAAATCGGGCGATAATAAGCCTAATTAAAAATGGCCGTGATTTCAAGATGGCGGCCAAATAGCTGATGGTGCATTCATTGTTTCATTTGATATCAACTAATAGCTAGCTCGTCTATGTCTAAAATCTGAGAGAAATCGGAATTTTCCCAGTGGCAGACGCAGGTTAGAAACACAGTACATTAATCCGGAGATGGTAGGATTCCTCTACACCGAATAGTGGGGGTAATACCATGGAGGAAAGAAAAGTGAGTAATAAATGTTATGATGTAGGGTTCGTATATACAATGAATCTGAGGAGCCTTCCTGTTCGGAACATTAGGAACTGCTGCTGCACCGAACGCTATTTTTAGTACCAATCAATTTGCCTTAAAATGTAACAAGAGGATTTGTGAGCGAACCGAATAGTATTCAGGAATCTAACATAAATATTATCTGCACTGAACATAAAGGAGCGTTCACAAATTACGTAACACCTAGAGGTGGGAGTGGGGTTGAGCAAATGTGTTGCCATCTGTTATGAAGGGGGAGGGGGAGCATGACGAAGTGTCACGAAACACACTAATTTTCGCAAAATTATTTTTCGCTAAACTGATGTTACAAAGACTGGTGGGGTTGGGTGTCTAAATTTCTAAAAAAAAGTTTCATAATTTGTGAACGCTCCCTAGTTGTTCGTTGGGAGAATTTGGTTACAGTAAGGAGAATTTGTTTTTTTAATAGGCAAAATAGCATTGTTTCAGTTAGCGGGTTATGCTTCGTTTCTAGATAACTATTTCAGTTACATTAAAATAACTAGAAAAGGCACATGCTCACCTAGGAAGCTATGATACAATTCAGATATGATTCTATGTGCTTGTAAGGGACAAGCTCCAGTTTTAAACTGTCTTGTAAGTTAATGCATGCTGGCGCATTATAACCGTATTGTAACCCAAACAGTTAGCCAGTCTCCTAAGTAAAAATGGTGCAATCCTTCACATTCGGCCCAGATTTGTCGTCGGCACAAGACCATAGTGGTTTATTTGACCTTGGGCTTGTAGGAAGGGTTGAGGAGGGAACTGGGCGACAAGAAATATTGCTGTAACAAATGTGCTGAAGGAATTACGATGACATAAGAGTTTAACAGAATCCAAGTAATCTTATTTATGAAGGTTTACTGCGGCGCTAATCCTGTTTCATTAAATTATTTCTTTCATCTCCTCGTTCATCATCGCAAAGTTTACGACCATGATTTTCTAGAATTGTTCTTCTGGCAAAGGTCGTTCTCGCGACGCCAATTCTGTCTTGTTAGATCACCACACAGAAGATTTAGGAACATCTAAGAGACAGTTTCGGCTTAAAATGGCACAGAAGGATAGAATAAAAAAATAAATAAAATTATTAAGCCTACTTACGAGTATATTTTAGCAATGGTGTCTCATTTGGTACAATATCACACTAGTCAGAGACTCAAAAGTCTCTAGAAAAATGTTAAGGGGATTTCTTTTGGTAGTATAGCAGGAATTCATGTTAGATCAATCACTAATGGTAAGAGGAATGAGATGTGTGGACGCCAACTATGTGGTATAATGTTAGGATCTTTCGAGTGTAACATTCATGTTGGTGCCTAGTAGTAGGGATTCTTGCAGTTGTTGTTACTTTAATTTTCATTAGTGGGCCTGTCACGCTCCACTCGTGAAAAAAGTAATGTTCAATTGAAGAAAAAAGTAAATAAAGATGATAGATTACTTGGATCCACGTAGCAATCTTCAAATTTTCATTTAACGTCCAGTGCAATTAACTTGGCTAATAGGATTAACCTTGGCAGCATATCCCTGATTGAATGATATCACTACTTGCAAAGGCCGACCCTTTTTGGAAATTTAGCGGCTTCTCAAATACCAGTTTTGGTTTTGGGTGGAACTCATTTCTACATAGAAGGACCGGGTTTAGGTTGATTAGCTTACCTGCGTTTTACCTCCATACGCCATTATTTTGATCACGATACAAGAAGAAGTAGTTAGCCAACAATAGATCATGATGCTAAGCTATAACAATATAAGATATACCAACAATATCTACGCAACATTCCTTGGATATAACTGCCCAGTGTTATTCCGATTTCAGATGATGATTTATTATGGAGCAAGGGCCCGAAGCCATGCACTCCGTTGCCAATTCCGTTGTTATTCCGATTGACCGAAGGCTAACAATATATGTGCAGATAATCAAAACTCATTATCAGCTGCAAACTTCATTATTAAACAATGAACAAAATGAGTCTGCGGCCTTGCAGTGCTGGAAACACCGGTTCTCGTCAGATCCCCGAAGTTAAGCAGCATTGGGCCGGATTGATACTTGGGTGGGTGACCGCCTGGGAATCTGGCTGTTGCAGACATAGGGCCTTAGGGCTTCGGGCAGATGACCAGGAGTGGTTAACGCTCGTTAAACCCTTTAAACCCTTTTTTTAAAATGAGTCTCAACATAACTCCTTTAAACAAATCAAAAGAATTAAAATGTCATAGGTTCCTAAATACCCCAACTGTTTATCATCCTCTACGAAGCATTACCGAGGGCGGTCAAAATAATAAAGTTCCATTAAAGGCTAAAAGAGAAAAAGTAAAAGATTACAAAAACCCCAAAGATAGCTCTGGCAAAAATATTTAATCTTTACTTCATCAAGTTTTAAAGCCATCAAGTTTTAGTGAGAGGGTCTGCAGGCATTACAGTAGTGAGACAAAATAACTGCTGCATATTGATTTTTTTACTATCTCGTCACGAACGAAGTTAATCATTCTATGGTAATGCTTGGATTGTCAATGGATCAAGACTTTGAATCTCTATATAGTGGAACAGTATAAGATAGGTTAGAAGCACATACTAACGATAAATGATCAAGAAAGTAATTTACACCAGATTTAGCTTTATACTAACTGCCACGGAATCCCACATTTTGGCAATCTATGAACAAAGATTTTGGTCACGTCATAATGCATGTTACGATTTTGGGTGCTTTCCAAATACCTACAGATACGGATTAAAGCTGTCAAGTGGGGTATTTGAGGACGAATGTCTACCTAATTGCCCCAAATCTATATAATAATGTCGGAGGCCGGCTAAAAGGAAGACTAAAAGCAAGACTAAAAGGAAGACCAAAAGGAAAACCACTTCTCCCCTCCTTGCGCCCGCATTGAAAATGCACTCTCCCACTCTACCTGCAGCCAAAAAGGAGCCAGGCATGAGTGGTCGATCAATCTGACAAGTCGTCGGGAAGAGTGCCGGGAAAATGTCCCTGGAAATGTGTCCCGGGAAATGTGACCGGCCCTGTGCATACCACGGGATTCCTCTAGTTATACTATAGTATCTCAGGGCGAGCCAAAAAAACATAAGTGATCCCAACATTTCTAAATAACTGGTTTTGTTAACTACTTCCGAGTTCTAACATTCATCTAAGATTTTTGAAGTGGTCGAAACAGTTTTAATGAGATTCGAATTGGACAAGCCAAATTATTCAACTTTCTTCTGTAATGTGCTCAGTATTGGATAAAGAGATGTAATATGGAGTATGCTGTGTTTCATAGCCTATATATTTTTGTCCACGCACCTCTCCAATTCCAATTAAGTGTTTTTGTAAGTTTGTAAAAAAAATATTGTACGTGCTTTCAGTTTTCACACTACAACATGACTGTCGTCTACAAAAGACAGAAATAGAGAGGAATCACTAGATCTTTGAATAAAATAAAGGCAGATTTGACCAAGCCTACACGACGTAGTACATCAGTGACACATTTGTGCCAGTTCCTCCCACTTTCGCGAAGTTCATAGAAGATTTGTCCCAAAATACGCACAAGTCTTTGCCAATTCAGCCAGGCTGTTTGAAACCGGGTGGATGAAGGAGATAATCACCTCCAGCTAATCTTTCGTCGAATGCTAACCGCAATTGGAAGGATTTTTATTTTTGTTCAAAATTATGGGTACCGGTATACAAATTCATTTTAAAAACAGGCCAAAGTGGCATTTCACTCTATTTTTTCCCCTAACTACTATTCACATTAGTAAGCCACACAAAAAAATTCCTCACAGGTATGGTTACGTTTCATGGTCTCTGTGTGTCACATTGTTGCTAAAAGTTTACTTTTCTCCAGACTTTTATAAAAATAAAAAAATAAATAAAAACTGTACCATAATGTTTTCGACGGTTGTCACTTTTCTTTTCACAATTTTCTCTGTTTCCTCCCCACCCTTGTTTTCAAAACACTGCTGAAAAAATAAAACTGACTACTTCAACTCAACCCGACGACGGGTCAAGAAAGACGATGATACTTAACTTTGTCCCTCGGATCCATTTTACCATGGTTTCATTTTCCTTCTGTCCATCCAGTCTAGTCGATATAAACACAGGCACATGATGTCGTCAGGGTAACGACAGGGACGACAGGAAGGGGGGGGGGGGGGGGGTCGCCAGGCATTACATCTGGCTTCAAGGAACCGGACGAAAAGGCTTATCGGCAGACACAACAACCAGCCTGTCTTTTTTTTTCTCTTCTTTACGCTTCCCTTTTCTTCCGCTATCCAACGGATGAACTTATTGAGGAATAGAAGGCCAACCAGGCTGGCATGGAAGGGGAATGCGCGCTCCTCGACTCTCCCTGGCAATGCCAGTCTCGTCGCCAGATAAACGGCCTTTCAACGGGTTTGTTGTCCGTCTGTTTGTCCGTCCTTTTGCCCGTCTGTCAACTGGATGTTCCAACATGTTCCACCGGGAAAAAGATTTGAAGCTAAAGGGGAAAGCTAAAGAGCTCTTTTCAATGTAGAGCTAAATCTTTCTGTGAACCACTGCCTTTCCTTTGTGATTGTTCGGGGACGACGTCATGAGAGAAAGCGACTCTTTGGTTTGGGCGGGAATGAAACACGAACAGTCTTTTGCAACAGTAAAGGAACGAACCTTCAAACACGGGACAATTCATTTTCATGGCTCGGCCTTAATCTTCTTGTGAACTTTCCTTTGCTGCGTGAATGTTAGGGATTTGGTGGGGATTAGCCAGGCTTGAGGGGCTCTTAGAAAAGCATAATTTACTGCATTGCAACCAATATGGTTTTCGAAAAAATAGAAGCACTGAAGATGCTATCTCAAACCTTCTCGACCAAATTTATACAGAACTAGGCACTAACAGCGTTGTCTTTGGGGTTTTGTCTTGACCTAATGAAAGCTTTTGACACGGTCAATCACGAACGTTTAGTAAAAAAGCTCGACCTTTATGGAATTAGGGGGCTTTCAAATACTGGCTCAGGGACTATCTATCAAATAGAACCCAAGTTACTAAAACTGATGGCCACTTCAGTGATAGTGCTTACGTCACTACAGGAGTACCTCAAGGCTCCGTCTTGGGGCCTTTACCTTTTCTAATTTACATTAATGACATTTATTACTCGAACACTTCCTCGAACATTACTTCTTTTGCTGACGATACGGCTCTACCTTAACGTTTGTAACAACAAAGTAAACAATGCTAGTGCTAGTATTGAACACGATTTAATATTAATCAGCGATTGGTTTACTGAAAATCTTTTAACACTGAACGTCACTAAAAGTTATTTTTTACAGTTCTCACTTACAAAAACTAACGAACCTGACAATACCACTCTGACATTGCATAAATTCAATCGAGACCTGCCAAGATGTGACTGCCCACAGATCAGTAAAACAAACGAAGTTAAATACCTTGTGGTTACTTTAGACAGCAATCTAAACTGGAAGAGCCAGATTAGTGCTATTACTACTAGGTTGCGTGCACTTTTATGTAAGATGTATTATATTAGAAAACTTTTCTCAGTCAAAATGCTCAAAATGGTTTATTACGCTTTGGGTCAATCTATCTTGCAGTATTCACTCATCTGTTGGGGTGGCACTTACATGAATGCTCTACACCATCCAGTCATCAAGCTTCAAAACAAAATTGTTAGAACGATGACATTTAAAAAGCAACGGGATCACTCTTTTCCAATTTATCAACAGCTCAATACTCTGCCCATTCGTCACCTGTATGTGTTCAGAACTTTGTTAAATTTTAGAAAAAACGGAGCTCACCTTTCCACTCGCCTTATCACGAATTATCACACTAGGAATGAATTACTGTTTTACGTTATGTAACCAAAAGTCTCTGAAGAACGTCTACACAAATGTAAGTTATACCTTGGCAGCAAATTTCACAATAACCTGCCTGTTAACATTAAAGAAATTAAAAATCAGCACACGTTTAAGAAACATCTGTTTGGGTGGTTGATTAACCTGGACAGAAATTGTCTAGAAAGCATGTTTAGCATTGTGAGCTGAACGTGCTTTCACCTTTCTTCCAATTTTTGATGTTTTGCAGTTTTTCTGTCTTTTATTTTATTATTATTATTTTTTTATGGGTCTGCAATTTATTACTATTAGCATTGCCTATTACATGATTCAACAACTCAAAATAGGATTTGAACGATACCAATTGTTGACTGTATTTTGACTATATTAACTATATATTGACTATAAATTGTTTTTGCTTTACTCGTGTTTTCTTTGAGATTGATTTATATATTTTGCTCCTCTTTCTATTCTGTTTTTATCTCCCTTTTCATAAATTTGTTGTGTATATATATTTATCGATGCATTTTTTAAATTTACTTCGATGTGTTTTGTTGTTGTTCTTTTGGCGTCTAACCTTTGATTCTGTGTGCAAAAGAGCTAGTTTAATTGTTTTTCTCTGTCTGCTGCTCTCAAACCACACGCGAGCATTAGCTCTTGTGGAATGAGTGTTTGCTTTTGTGCTTTTTACCTGTGGTGGATGAATAAAACTTACTTACTTACTTACAATGCTAACTGTCAGATTTGCCTTGTTATTATAAAAAAAATATTAGAATTCATACTAGGTATTTGTATATTTTTTTTTAACTTTTGTATTAGCTAGCTACAACGACAACCGGAAGTACACTCTCAGCTTGTCTGTTGTAAGTGTCGTGCCTCGCGGTTTGGTATGAGGGGGGGGGGGGGGAGAGCATCTCTATCTAAACGGAATAACCTCCACCAGTGCGTCTGTGGATCTAAAAACAATTACAGACGATCTTATATCATAGATCTATAGTGCTACAATTCAATGATGTGTCCGAATTAGCTTCTCTTAGTGAAATATAGTAAAATGTGTGATTCGCTACCGAAACTTATCATGCCACGTTCGTACGCGTAGTAGGCAGCTACAAAAAATAAGTACTAGCTGAAATGTTATAGCTGAAGGCAACAGAGATCCTTCAAGTACAGCAGTCTATGGGGTCTATGGGGTCCCGTATATTCTTGGCTACGTCGGCGAGACGAAACGCACAATTAGCAAACGAGTCAATGGGCACGCAAATGCCACCTCTAAAAGAGACAAGAGAAGCGCAATAGCCATACACACAGACAGAGAACGAAGCACGAAATTGACTGGGAAGGAACAAGAGTGATGCTAAAATCGAACACACATTGAAAGAGGCACACCTCTGTACCTTGGAGGCAGTTGCATTTCAGCACTGCCAAGAGAAAACAGTGAAGCTTTGAAAGTCCAAGGCAAATTAATAAAATAGTAAACCCAGAACTGCGTGAAAAACTGGAGACGAAGTGGAAAAATTGTGTCCCTATGACAGACAGCAGCTGTATCAACACACAGAGAATGACAGCAGCAGCAAACGGGCCAGTTGATACAAGGCCAACTGTGGAACGGAGACTGGGGAAGGACGGGGGGGATTCCAATCTTCACGTTCGTTGTGAAAGTTGGTGGATTGCTTGGTCGGTGCGTCTCATGGCCAGCCTAAGGAAGAAGATTGTCAGTATAGGCAATCGAAAATTTGCTGGTTTAAAGAACTGGAACACTTTTGGTACTGCGTAACGAAATGTAAGGGAATTGATTCAATGTTGGGCAATTCCAAGATATGAATTGATGGAATTGACTGTATTAATACTCAATACACATGACTTGGTTAGGACTTGACTTGGGTATTTGCTGAAATTATAAACAGACTTGGTAGGTATAAATTAACTTGATGACCATCTTTTCAGCCCCAGTTGTGCTCAGGTTGACTTGACTTGCCAAGTCATCTTTTGAAATGGCATTGTCTAAATGAATTGATTTGCATTTTACTGAAACTTCCTTGTTTTCATCCGATTTGACTCAACCTGAATTGCACATGCAGTTACACCCAATTCAGGCTAATTCCACAAAATCCAAATCAAATTACCCAATTTGAGCCCCAAAATTCAACAAAATCGTCCAAATTTTCGGCAGTATTTAAAAGTTTGCCAGAATTTACCTAAAATTACGCTGGACTTGAGCTGAATTGGATGGAATTGAATGGAAATGGTCAAAATATTTCTTGAATCAATCGGGAATTGACTGGCACTAAGACTGGGATTAAGACTGGAACTAAGTCTAGAACTCAATAGCCAGTCAGTGAATTGGATTCGATTTGTCAGAATGAGAAACGAAAAGTAATCGATTGGAATTGATTTGAAATAACAAATACAGAATATGGCAATGATTTGAATTGTATTGAAACATGGCACTGGCTTGGTTGGAATTGCCTTTAACGTATGAATGATATAACGCCTTTTTTCTATGCACTCAATAAACAAGATATGAATTCTTTGACGACTTATTACGACGATGCCTTTTGATAGAATAGCATCTCCTTTTGCTATTATGGTTAGACGATCAAAGCTATGACGCGAAAAAAGCCGTGCAACTCGAGAATTAAAACCTCTGCCTGTGTTAATTTAAAAAGTGTCCTTTCACTTTAGTGGGGCTGTGAAATTCCCGTATGTCGCGGGAGGGAATGCGCCAAAAACAGGGGGGTGGGAGGCTAAAGGGCACAAGGGGGAGTGGGTTATGGGCCGACAAGATAACTATCCTAGACGCAAAATTTGCCTTGAGCAGCCTCGGCTCGAGTATGCTTTTCAGAATATTATAACGCTCTTTTTTTCTATGCACTCCATAAACAGATATGAATTCTTTGACGACTTTATTACGCCGATCCTTTTTGATGGCACACCATCTCCTTTTGCTATTATAACGGTTTGTCGAACAAAGCTGTGACGAGAAAAAGCTGTGCAAGGCGAGAACATCTCAAACTTTTGCTTGCATGGCTTCCTCAAAAACACCGTCTTTTCGGGAGGGTTTTTCTCACTCGCCAACGAACAAGCAATATTAGAAAGCGACCAAGCGTCAAATACCAACCCGCGACTGAAGCCTGCCTTTCCGTTTTTTTTTTTTGTTTTTTTTTTATGTTACCTAAATCCTTAATGATTTTTGGTCGTCGTCTTCGTTGGACGACGTGCAAAAATATGTCGTCTTTTCTCTTGAAGCGAAAGACGCGAAACAGATGGGCGACAAAGGCGGTGAGTCGGCAGAATTGTGTGCGGAAAGGCGTCGGCGTGGAAACATGAGAAAAGAAAATCGGGAAGGGAGGAGGAGGAAAAAAAAAAGATGCGAATGTCGGAGGAAAAGAATAAACTCTTCCCGAGTATTCAGTTTACCATAAACAACATGCGGCGGTTGTTGCTTGCGGTATACGTAGTTTATTACGGTCGAGTCTTTCCACACACCCCCACCCCGTCCATTCGGAAACTTCATAAAGAATAATATTCTAACCGCAAAACTGCACCATGAAGCGTAAAACATTTCTAAAAAGAAATTTGGAAGTCGTTAAAGATATGTAAAGAAAGAAAACTTTTATTATTTTGCGTACACCAGCTGGAGAGATAAAATTTCGAAAATGGCAAAAAATGAAATTGAAAGTTCGTGGCAGTTTTAATTGTTTTGTTTACTCCATTGGAAGGATTGGTGCTAAATAAATTAATAAAAAATGACGAATTAAAAAATTATTTGGCGTAGTTTTTTGTCGAATGTTCTCAACCCTACTGCAAACAAGAAGCACCTGAATGAGATAAAGTTTTTTCAAAATTCTTTAAGTGCACATGTGAAACAAAACGACGTTTCAGAATTTAACCTATTTCGTCATCAGATTTTAGATAAAACTAAAACAGAGCAAAAACTGCCGTGAACCCAGCATCAATGGTAGTTTAAAAGAAATATATATATACAATTAAAAAGGAAACCCCACACATATTCCATTTCAATAAAGGCGAAGCAGTGAGCCCTTCCACTTGAAAATGCAAGCAAGAAGGCAAAGAGGAAGGACAGGGCTCACTGTTTCACCTCACGTATTCGCCTTTATTGAAAGAGAATAAGTGTGGGGTTTATTTTTTTAAAATTGTATATATGTAAAGGTTAATGCCCGAAAACCGCGAACCATTCGGAAACAATGCACAAGGGCGCCCGCGGGTGATTGTTTCCGAATGGCCCAAGGTTGTTAAAAATGACAAATCTTCTTCTTGAACCTATTAAATTAGTTTCGGAATAACAATAAAAACACATAATGTCGTGAATGCCTGCTGAATAATATAAGAGTTTAGCTGGGCTGCCCACATTAGGTTTATCCTTACGAACGCAATCTCGACAACTCAACTCAAAGCGCAGTAGTCAACACACTGTTGAACGTGATGCGTAGCGTTTGACCTCTAAATTTCAATATGCAGATGAATCAATTAATACTTTACTTTTCTAAATTTTTTTCGTGCCGTCCACACAAAAAAAAATGGTAGGGGATATAACCACGAGTTATGAGTTAGCTTTAATATACTCGATGGCCTTTTAAATATTTAAATGTCTTAATATTAGTCTAAAATATTCATAAAATTTTTTCGGACTTTTGTTTATCCATAGAGCATTCTATTCACAGAACAGTTACGACAAGAGTGAAAATATTATTAAGAACTTCAGTACCTTCCTGAACGACCAAACAGAGCGAGCAGAACGCACCACTGTTAGAGACAGTTTGGCTCCAAACTTGACGTCGCGCGTGCGCAGTGATGTTTTATCAGCCGTTCAGTACCTTCCGAAACTGCAATCACAGCTCAGCAAAATCAACAAGCTCAACGTTACGTCATAACTTTAGGAAACCAGACGTGGCTAATTGATTGAACCATGCTAGGCTAATGGGTGTAACCAGGCGCTAGCAATGCCAAATTGAAAACCATCTCGGGGAGGTAGTTTGGAGTGGTTGCCAATGGTGGAGCTTTTGAGCATGCGTGGGGAACCGGAAACAGATTCATTGCTGACGATGGTTGACGTAAGCAAGCCACATCAACACGGCTATAGTAAGGAATGAGCTGAACTGTCACTAACAGTGGTGCGTTTGGTTCGTTCTGTTCGGTGCTTTAGAAAGGTACTCATCGTTTGAACTCGGTTGAAATCGTTCGTTGGTTGCATTCGATTGCCTTTGATTTTATTTCCTCCTGAATGTTATTGGTGTCGACGGCCACTTACGGTCACACACTTCCTTGTTGATTGTCGCCATCTTGATGGTGTTTGTCGTCGTTTCCGTCTTCCGCATGACATTGCACGTCAATTAGGCGATAAGATTGTCCTCCTGTCCGGTGTTTTTCAATTTTTGCAGGAGGTACAGATGTATGATAAGATCTAGATTCGGGGTTCGTTTAATATCTCTATAATGTGTGGTGCAGAGGCAACCCGGACCACTGCACTCGGACCACTGCACTGTGACTGAGGTTGGCGCTAAAGACCTAGCTATCAGCCCGCCATTAAGCCTCAATCCCCCCTATTTAATTTCATTTAGGCATGGCATTTTTTCCTTCGTTTTAGAATCATGTTTTAAGTTCATTTGTTATCGTTTCATTATTTTTTGCGATTTGTGATATTTGCTAAATTTTGTGATTTCTGTGATTTTGTGAATTTTGTGTGTGAATTTTCGTTTTTCTCTTCTCATTTTTGTGTGCTTTGTATCCATTTAATATGTGTTTGTTTGTATTTCCTTGCGTAGTTACGTGACTGTGTATTTAGTACGACTCACGGAGTTTATGCATGGTATGCTGTCTTCAATAAAACTGTTAATAAAAAATTAGCAGTACATAAAAATTTCTAGTTGAAATTTTACGTGCAACGATAAGTTTGCTCCTACTCCAATTTTTTAATTACTCTAATTCGGCAAATAAAGAATAAGGGGGGGACATTTTTTTCAACGTGGTATCAAAAAAAAAAAGAAAAAACACCTAATTATGCCGCCAAACCAACTGGAATAAATAAGAAACTTCAGATTACTTTTCTTGGTTTAGCAATGTTTTTTGTTGGTTTGCACAATTAATTATGCTGCCGACGTAAATGATTAATGTTGTACAAAGCGTTTACAAAAATGGAACATCTTGCGAAATGAGAGATTTAGAGCAAAGATACGTTGGTGGTTACATTAAGCTATTGCTTAGTACTTTGTATAATATTAATTAAAAAGCAGCACACTTCATAGTTTGAGTGACAATAAGCTCAAAAATGTGGACAATGGTGGAATATAACACAGTGTCAGGGACATCTGCACCCCGTTGTCTATGCAAAAACGAATCAGCTTAATAGCATCATACAAGAAATAAACATTGACACGCTAAAAGAAATCGTGAAGTATGAAAGGCACAATACAAGTTTGAGCAGACAAGTATTAAAAACGAAAACCCATGCCTTCCTTCTTCTTCTTCTTTGTCTTGTGCCTTGCACTCTGCTGATATGTACTTGAAAACAGGACGCACGATACTCCCGAAACATTGTCTAGTATTGCATATTTGTGCACATTTTTGGACTTATTTTCGCTTAAAATATCATACTTCGTTTGTCTACTCTTCTAACCTGCCTTGATCTATTCCCGTCACTAACATTAGCGCATTTAGCTATTGACGCCACTACCTTCTGCAGGAATTTGAGGCGCGTTCTGCACAGTCGACAGAAAACACAGAACCCAGTAAGTACTGCACGAGTGACTTTTGAAACAGTGTTTTACCTCTACCACTACTTGCATCGATTCGGCCTGCAATAACGCACCCGTTCTATGTCGTATAATTGTTAACTAACAACACTTTTTTCATCACTGATTGTTTTCTTCTGAGGAGCCTTGTCCGGGAGGTCCAAGTTCGATCCCTTGGTCTTTTCGGGACGAGAAGGGCCATGTGGTGTGTCGGGCTCTTGTCGATTGTGGCATGTCAAAGATCCTCGGTTTTGTGCTTGGATTTCTCCAGGAAAATTATCCTTCTCGTCGTCTACCACAGCAGAAAAATCCCAGAAGGGATTGCCGCTCTCATTATACTCAAAACTCTACTCAGGCTTGTGTTGAGGTTGAGTACCGAATTCCCAATACGTAGTACATAGGCTGTGTAACCTTGACTGCCATTGTTGTACTTAGCTGTTTTCACTTTGGGGCTGCATTACAGAAGCAGATGAAGAATCTGTCATTGAAGGACAGATGCAACAGTGTACACAGAATTTGGTAAAGCGTTTGATACGGTATCACATGCTTAGTTTGCACATAAACTTGGCCAAATGGGAATACATATGGCAGTTTGTTAAAATGTCATACGTATTCCCATTTCCCCAAGTTTATGTGACAAATAATAAGCATGCAAAACTGTATCAAAAACTTCACAAAAAAATCCGTGTAATCAGCATCTGCGATTCGCACCCTATCAATAGATCTTTTAAAATTCGTGTACACTTGTTTTTCATCTAAATGACTTCGTGCTGCTTCTGGGACCTATACCAGGGCTTAGCTCTCGGACGTCCTTTTCCTTGTTTTCATAAAGGACTTAGCTGAAGTATAGTTAACACTTTTGGAATACCGCACCTTTTTTATGCAAATGACCTTGACGTTTTTCTTTAAATTGTAAACGAGGAAGACTCCCATCAGTTGCGAAAAACATTAATAGCATATCTACCTGGTGTGATACTTGTGATTTAAAACAAAATCTTGATACATTTCAAGTGATATCCTTTCATTTTCAGAAGTAAATCCACAAACCTTTGCTTAGAAATTAATTCATATCATTCTTAACGAGTTTCCATGATATACGAATTTCGGTGTTACACAACAGTGGAAGTGTTTATTTAACGTGCATGTCAAAGAAACCATTAACATTATATATTTGCCGTTGTTTGATCTCGTCGATGCACGTCTGTATAGAATCTATCACAACGATACCTTATTTATGAACTAGAGATCGAGGGCACAGCGTAATCTTATAAGCAATACTTGTTACGAGACAGGTTGATGAATACTCATGAGGAATAATTCACAAATTCACAAATTCACAAATTCCAAATCTCTGAACATCGTGTCGGTCTTGGGCTCAGTTCTCAACAATCTAATTTATGGAACGGTACTTTGTCGAACTCTTAAAACTAGTTTCTGTAGCTCCCACACAAGTCGCTTATTTCGGTAATTTAAGTTTTGTCTTATCGAAAGTTTGCACAGATTATGAAGAAGCACCTAGCACAACAAACTGCTTAAATTTTGTAATCATTACAGTTTGACCCTTTTTTGTACTTTGTATCTAGGCACCTTCAGTGCATGTACACTCGTAAGTCATTAAGTGGCATGTGGCCACATTTATAATGTCAATAAAATGATTCAGACAAGCCGTCAAGCTGCCAAATATGAGGTCTAAATTCCCTAGTAGTTTAAATTATGTAATGTAAGCTCCGACATGACATTTATTCACCGATTTATTTTCGTTTTATACATTGAGCGTTTTAGTGACTTATTTTGAAATGGTCACAACATGTTGATTGGGATAATTGTGTAACAGTTACGACGTAAGCCAGTGACCATTTGCCTTCGAAAGCAGTAGCCTTTCAAGTATGTGAACTCTCGGCCGTGCCATCCCACGTCCCTCCCACAAATCTCCGAACTGAAGTTGTTTTTATTAAGTGCAACTGAGCTGTAAATTGGTGAATGCAATCGAAGCAGAAGCAGGAACCACATCGCAGTACATCTTACGTCAATAAAGTCTGGGTTTGGCCACTTACTGCATTTTTTTCCTCTTCGATCCCTGTCTGTTCTTTCCTTTCTTTCGTTTTTTTTCCCCTTGTTGTCGGGAAGATGAAGTGTTGTTGGTCTTCCCTAAGCTCCTGATAAATTACTTGGGAGGGCCTCGCGGACCCCCAAACACCACGTGGCAATCCCTTAGGCTTGGTGGCAAAATTGAAAGTTGATTCCAGTGTGTGGCGTCTAAACCAACTTCACTTAGTCTTCAACTTCTCATCCTGCCTAAAATATGTCACAACCTTCTCAAAAACAACAATAACGCTTAATAGTAACATTTTTATTTACGTAAGACCACTGTTAATTTACCACATATGGCATTATCCAATACAGCTTTTGTGTAACGTTTGGAGCAGAAAATGATCTATATTTTCACTATACGTTCGAGTGGTATTTACAACTTGAATACCGTGTTGCAATACATCATTGGAAAGGCTAATAACCAAATCAAATTAAGAGCATAAAAAAGCAAGATGTGGGTCATAAGCCTTTCCCGTGTGGTATTGCAACACGGTATTCACGCTGCAAATACCACCCGAACCTATAGTTAAAGTAAATGTAATTTTCTGAATCACACGTTACGTACCCTAGATGATTTTTTAAAAAATCGGCGTTTTTCCGTTAGTAATTCCACGTAGGCGCAGTTTTTTTAATCGTTAAATGTTCTCAACCCCGAGTTTTCCTAAGCTGAAAAATACCAAATGCTTGCGCGAAGCGTTTTTATCAGCTTCGGAATGTGACGAGGGGTTGAGCATATTTATCGATAACTAACCTACGCTCGAGTTGCATTTTAAACGAGAATATACTGTCATCGAAGTAGGTTAGGTTAGGTTACTTTTATTTGAGTACTATACGGGCCTTAAATGCCATACACTCACCCAAATCTAATCCTACCTTAACCTACACCAACATTTCAGACAATACATGGCATTAACAACAAGCATGTAAGTAGTTTTGCTTCCCCAACAATAAATCAGAAAATTGCCGAAAGTAGCCTAACTCACCGTTAAAACGCTAACGATTGTTGTAGGACGAACATTAGTTCTGTCACGGTGCGCCAGTCAAAGGAAATAACGTTTAATGAAAATACTGTTTTGTTAGATTTAAAATAGAATGCAATTCGTGACTTTACTAAGTTTTGTGACGATTAATTAATTTTCAACGATTTCTGTTTAACAAACACCGCATTTAATATGTAACGTACTGCAGCTCTATACCGCCACACTTCGAATAAAAACTGCGATTAGGCCTAACACACTTGGACGGTGTGCTGATGCTGGCTAGTCGTCTGTCACGATAATAACCAAAGATTAATCGTGCATTTCTGGGATGCCAGATCATACCTCACGTGACTATCAGGTCAGTCGTATTTGTTCAAAAATTGGTTTGGGCCTACTAAATGTAGTTCTGTCATACTTGCGTTTCGTGGCGTGCATGGGCAAAACAGACGATAGATCATGTTCATAGTTTACGCGATGTCCATCAAATAAAATTGCCAGATTTGTTCTCCAGTGTTAAAAACAACACGGGGAACAAATCTGGTAGTTTTATTTGATAAACATCGCGTAAACTGTGAAGAGGAACTATCTGACCTCGACGGTGACGCTCAACCTGAAATTCGCAACAAATTCTTGCTGGCCATCATTAGCACTTTTGTTCCAGTCAACAAGGTTAATCATAGACCACCCTGGTCGGACAGCACTGTCACAGCGCTCGTTAACAAAAAGAAAGAGTATTATCATTCCTTTACTTCTAACCCAACTCTTTCTAACTTGGTCTTGCATAAAGATGCTCGAAACAAAGCGGTTGATTGTATCAAGGAAGTAAAAACTAGTTTTGACATAAACTTGAATCACTGGGCGAAGCACCAGCCTAAAATAGTTGATTCTTTCCTTAAAGGCAAGAAGACTCAACCAGCTACGGGACATAAAAACTGAAGACCTTGAGGTCAAAGGGTTTAAAGGGTAATTACATCGGTTTTGACATGCATGTTTTACTTTTGGATCACTTACACAATAACTAAACACAAGAATTGCGGTAAGAATACGTTACGTACGTCCGATACAACAATTTAATTATTGCATCACCAAAACACGATACGGAGACCGCCATTGTTTTGCTGGAACGCGCAGAAATTAATGCCGACAGATGGTAGTCATCGATTTCGACTCGTAGCTGATTGAGATAGCTCTTTTGGCTGTGAGAGCTCAAGCGTCTGACGGCCTTAGCTGGCCGACAGTTGTAGTGGCCAGCTAAGGACGTCGGACGCTTGAATCACAGGTCGTAGATCTATCTCAATCGGCTGCGAGTCGAAATCGAAAAGTGACATCTGTCGGCATTAATTTCTGCACGTTCCAGCAAAACAATGGCGATCTCCGTATCGTGTTTTGGTGATGCAAAAATTAAATTGTTGTATCGGACGTATGTAATGTATTCTTACCGCAGTTCTTGTGTTTAGTTATTGTGTAAGTGATCCAAAAGTAAAGCATGCATGTCAAAATGGATGTAATTGCCCTTTAATTTTAGCGAGCGTTAACCGCTTTCGGTCATCTGCACGACTAACCCCAGCACCCGGATTCCCAAGTGGTCACCCACCTAAGTATAAATCGGGCCGTACGCTGGTTAACTTCGGTGGTCAGGCGAGAAACGGTGTATCCAGCACGGCAAGACCGCAAGACATTGAGATTGTTAATAAATTCAACAATCACTTGATTACTGCTTGTAAAACCTCTTTTGAGGCTTGTGATATCACTTTTTTCGGGAAATGTTGATTTCTCACAGCCCGTGATTGAACAGTCACTGCGTAACTTAAAAGAGAACGTCTCTAGCGGCACAGATGAGCTCCCTGCTTTTTTCCTGAAAAATTTTACTTTCCCCCCCACTTGTTGGAAAGGTGTTAATGTCGTGCCCATCTTCAAAAGTGGATCTCAGTTACAGGAAGAATTACAGACCTGCCTGCCTGCTGTCTGATGCCTCCAAAGTACTTGAACGCTACATCTACAACAAATCAATCATTCAGAGTGATAAACTCAGCATTATTCACAAATCGTAATATGGCCTCCTGTCTCGACGGTCGTTTTTCACCAACTTATTTTATACTTACGATAACATCACCACGATCGTTGACAAGGGAATTTCTTGCGTTCAACTTTTTTAGACCTCAATAAATCATTTAATACTGTTCAACACTGCACTCTCATTAACAAACAACTTTCCTCTGGGATTTCTAATCCCACTGTTACTTTGATTTTGTCACATCATTCCGAACGTTGACTGCGTCTCCATCTCAGATTCTCGTAGTTGCCTTGGAAGCTTGTTCATAGTGGGGTTCCACAGGGGTACGTGATTGGTCCTTTACTTTTTTTATATTTCTATGTCGGATCTAGCTTGCAGACAAACCTGGTTTTACGCTGATGACTTAAAAGGCTGTCTGCTCCCACTTTGAGCGATCTCTGGAAGTTGTCCTCGAGTATGTTCAATCCTGGACCTAACTGTTACACGCTAAGGGATAATCCACTTAAAACTTATTGCATTGTTATGTACCACTTTCTGTAGTTCTTCTCATCGTGATATGGTATCTCTATTGCTGATTGTATGCAGACGTGGCTACTCATAAAAGCTTTCCGAATTGCTCATTATATGTTAAAAAAGTTGTCATTTCTTGATACATATTCATTTGCCTTGTTGGACAAGACTTTTGTGAGACCTGTACTCGCTTACTGCGTGCAAATCACAGACTTTTTTTTTACGCTGCACACTTTCGTAAACTTGAAAACTTCAACGTAAGCTGACGAATTGATGATCACGTGTTCTCACCTTCCATACAATGAACGACTCAAACAGCTCAATATTCCTTCACTTGGTGCCAGGTTTGACAGAGGTGACCCCCTCGCGAGAGGGTCCAAAAACTTCATGACCCCTCCCCCCTATCCCCCCCCCCCCACCCTCCCTTTCCGGCGACGGTCTCTTATGCATGTCTGTTTTGAATGTATCTCTGTGCTCCATTACGACTACGATAAAGTTGCTGATGGACTAGTTTTAAACATTTGTGGCTGGTTCTATTTTTAGTTATTTCTATTCTTGTCTTTTCACCCATTTCTTCCTTTCTATGCTTTTTGTCATAGTTGTTTATTTTATTTTCCCTTTTTTTTTCGTTTAGGTGTTTTCTGTTTTCTTTTTCTTTCCCATCCCTCATTTTCTTGTTCGCCTTTGGTATATTAACTTCTTTCTTGGTAATTCTTTTCCTAACGATTCATTTCTTTTCAAAACCTGCTTTTTAAACATCCCAGCTACCAACACGTTCAAAACGTACTTTCCGTTTTTTTTTTTTTTTTTTT
>JAHWFP010259294.1:3012-25921 GCA_023313725.1 Lithobius niger | reverse complement strand
CCCCCCCCCCCCCCCCAATTTTGTGGGTGTAAGACGCCCCTGACGGCAACTCATGTATCTCCATGAAAATTCACAGGCATACAAACAACGGTAGAATTACTTACTCCAGTTTATTCTGCAGTAGCCTACAATTTCAGGGAACATTTTATAGAATTCTGGTTCTCTGAAATTGCAGGTTAAATTGTAATTCACGGTTTTTATTCTGAAAAACTTATTGTTTACTTGTACGCCTCCAGAGTTTAAATGTTTATAGAGATAGGATGAGGGTGTGTGTTTTTTTTTTTTAGGCGAAGCTGTTATTTCTTTTTATTATTAAGTAGTTATTTCTTTTTTTCCCTCAAATCGTACAAAATATATTATTGGTGCTCTATACCCAAAACGTGTGGTTAAGTGGGGATTGATGGGGGGGGGGGGAGGCGTACATTTTGTATACAGGGTGTAACAAAAGGTTGTGTCCATACTTGGCTGACTAATTCCTTGCATCAAACTAACAACATAATTCCTATAAACATTTGGCCAAAAACGTTTTATTCTTTAGTTATCGCATGAATTAATAACCCAAATTCCAACTTCTTTTCCCCCCACCCACCCACTCCCACTCCCACTAACTGGCGATTGCAGACATAAACAGAATAGGAAGGTAGTGAATGAAGATAGTGTAAAAACTGTTAAACAGTCAAAGTCAGACTAACGGAAAAATATCTCTTGCCCAAACAATTGTCCTATAGAGGGGGAGCAACCATTGTTTGAAATTGTCGTTAGTCAGTGTTAACGTAGGCCGGATAATACCATAGTGGTTTTAATCCCGTAAACAGATACACGGCAGAAACTCAAAAAGAAAAACGTCTTGAAATACGAAAATCTAAAACAAACCCTACAAGGGTGAAAAGAACCCGTCAAGTTTCAGCCAATCAAAATAGTGATATCAGAACCAAAAATGGCTGCAACCAAGTAGCAACATTAGTTGTCAAGCTAATCCCACCGACTATTACCTCAAACGTTAAATCAAAAACTTGCTTGCCAACTAATGTAGCAACTTAGTGGCAGCCATTTTGATTCTGAAATCACTACTAGTGATGGCTGAAACTTGGCGGGTTTTTTTCACCCTTTTGGGTTTTGTTTTAGATTTTCTTATTTCAAGATGTTTTTCTTTTTGAGTTTCTGCCGTGCATCTGTTCACGGGATTAAAACCACTATGGTATTGTCAGGCCTACATTAACACTGACTAACGACAATTTCAAACAATGGTTGCTCCCCTTCTAGGACAATTGTTTGGGCAAGAGATATTTTTCCGTTAGTCTGACTTTGACTGTTTAACAGTTTTTTCACTATCTTCGTTCACTACCTTCCTATTCTGCTTTGTGTCTGCAATCGCCAGATAGTGGGAGTGGGTGGGTGGGGAAAAATAAGTTGAAATTTGGGTTATTAATTCATGCGATAACTAAAGAATAAAACGTTTTTGGCCAAATGTTTATAGGAATTATGTTGTTAGTTTGACGCAAGGAATTAGTCACCCAAGTATGGACATGACCTTTGTTACACCCTGTATATTACTTTTTAGAAAAAAAAATAAGTGGGAAACGAACGTTTATTCAGTACTACGAGATAAAACAGGACATCTGGCTCTTATCACGATTTGGTGGGTCTGAAAAAGAACCATATTTGTGCTTTTACAAAAGACTTTGTTTGGATCAATTTGTTGTTGCATTCTATTTACGGTAGAATAACCTACTCCAGTGTGTATTTTGCAGTAGCCTTTAATGAATCCTTCTTACTTTTCAAGGTACTGTTGGGGAATACATCTTGCTGATATCAACGCGCAACGATTAGAATTACTTCCCTACTTGACTGTGGTTAGCTTTTCCTTGACGAAGTTTAGAAGGTGGTAGAGTGGCCGCCACTTTTTTCAGCTCTGTCAGTGCGCCTTGCTGCCAGTACAGCTCACTCGATAATTTGCGTTGCATCATGGGGGACTCAAGAAAGGACGCGACCATTATAGTCCACTTTATTAAAAAAAAAACCTAAAACACTAAAAAAATATTTCAGACACTCCATAAGAGATTGTACAAAGATTTACTAAATAACTGAGTAAGACTAAAGTATTAATAAAAAAAATGAATATCAGTAAATATCTAAACTACTGAGCACAAAACTAGGACCTTTTTAAAGAGGGTGTTAAGTCGCTAAGGTTAGAAAGATATTTGAATACACTTATACAGGTGGCGCCATAACCGTCTTGTTCATCGAAGGAATTCCGTGTAGGAATCACGCTTATACCATAAATGTTTCGGCGACATTCCAGTTTTCATTTCGGAATACTCAATTGAAACCAATGGACGATGTAACTGGACTTAAGTAAAAGAATGGTAGAACCACTGCAAGAATTGCGGATAATTTTAAAAGTTAGAATCAGGTACGCCTTTTATCGGCATAGCCCCAGTGAATGTAGACCTACAGGTTTGAGCAGTAGATGATAAGGCAATTGCTGCACACTGAATAGAGATTTAGTAAACCGATGCTGGGTGGATTCAAGTGGTCTATATCATACAGAAGGTAAGGGGACCAAACTGGAATACCGTACTCTAAAAGAAGTTCAGCGTTGATAGCTAATTGCAAGCTAATTTTTTTTTGTACTTTTTTTTAATGTTTTTTCTTGTTTAAGGAAAACTTCTTTTGCATTCAAACTTGCTTTTTATTCTGCGCTGATTTTCACGCGACACAGTGAAAAGTCTTAACGTTGTATAGTGCTGAAACGTAGACAGCTGTACCTTTGGTGAAGTTGTATCAATGAACACAAATCCTTGCAAATTATACACCGACTAAAGACAACACAATAAGCAGCGAAAAGCATACATGTATGGTTTCGCTTTTTTTGCTAGTATTTCCCAAATTTTAACTGTTTTTTTTTTAAGTAAGTTATAATAACAGTCTTAAAATTTTTATTTCCACTTAAAGATGGAAAAAGAAACAGGAAGGGACCGTTTAGGTCCACTGATATCTGTCAGTGTTAAAAGGGGCAAAGGAAAAAAAGAGGACACATGCAAACCTAGCAATCATTGCGCAGAACAAAACATGGACAATAATAAATCAATAATAAAATGTTTGGTGCAGTAGCACACTGGTCAGGAAAGAACCCCGGAGAGTCACTGACATCCAGCCAAAAAAGGACAGCATTTAAGATGCGGGAAAGGAAAGTATCAGATTCACCAATCGCCTGGCAACCAGTAATAAAAACATTTTAAAAGAGATCAAGATTATCTTTGCCATCGACTACAGTCCGTACGTATTGGTTCTGCTGTTTCTCCACCTATGCCAGTGACAAGCGGTGTCCCGCAGAGCTCCGTCCTTGGCCCTATTCTTTTTCTGCTGTATATCGCAGATCTAAAAACTATTGAAAATTAATGTTCAGTGCCAAAATACGCAGATGATATATGCCTGTACAAGGTTGTCATTGATTGCGTGGACCATACCAGCTAACAATCTGAGCTTGCGCACATTAGAGACTGGTCCACAAAATGGCAACTGCCTATTAATAACAACAAATGTAACAGCATGCATTTTGGTAGAAATAACCTCCAACCGACTTACTCCCTCGACAGATGTCTACTTAATGACGTAAAGGTCACTAAAAATCTTGGTGTTTGGATTTCAGCGGACCTAAAGACGACCACTCATTGCAATCATATCGCCACAAGAGCAAAAATAAGGGCACAACTCATTAGGCGTTGTTTTGTGTCGAAAGATAGAGCAACCTTAATGTGGGCTTTCTCGGTTTTTGTCCGTCTTGTAATAGAGTATGCCAGCCAAGTCTGGTCCCCATACCTTATCAAGGATATTAAACGCATCGAATCGGTTCAGAAAGCGTTTACGAAATACATTCCGGGATTGTTTAATTTGCCATATATGGAACGTCTAAGGATTCTCAGGTTGGAGTCATTGGAGATGCGGCGTCTAAAAGCTGATCTTTATCTGACATATTCTATACTGCATAATCAGATTGCTGTGGAGCCACTAAAGTTTTTTACTTTAAGTCACAATATCTTGACTAGAGGTAATCCATTTAAATTAATGTATGGCTCGTTTCACACAGATAATTATAAGTACTTTTTGGCAAATCGGGTTGTCCCAGTTTGGAACTCTCTCCCATCAGAAGCAGTCTCGGCGGGTTCCCTGCGGGAATTTAAAAAGGTTGTTATGGGTGTAGATCTTTCCAGGTTTACGAAGTGTTTTTTTTAAATAATGTTTTATATAAAACTTAGGGTATATTAACCTGCACTGTTTTACTTTTTAGTGTTTTTAATATCATTCAGAGTCATGTGTAATTTTGGTTTGCGATTAAGTGGAAGTAGCCCTTTCCTTCGCTCTCCGATACAGTTTTTTTGCTGTAAAATTATTTATTTATTTATTTATTATAAGAGGATAAAAAATGAAAATGAGTAAAAGTAAAGTTATGTACAATAAAATGTATCGGTAGACAACCTCAGAAGTAGGAGCACAAAGTAGAATTGGTGAATCAATTAAAATGCATAGTGCTCAGACCTTTTTAAAAATGATGATAGGTCGACCAGTGACAACAACCTTTTTAAAATATTCACATTAGGTGCAGATACTGTTGCACCCGGCAAAGAGTTCCAAACTTGGGCAACTCTAATGGCAAAGAAATGATGTCTACAATTGAGTCGTGCATGCGGGATGATTAATTTGAAACTATGGCTCCTCGTCCAGGTTACAGGACTTAATTCGAAGAAGGCAGATCGATCGACAAGAGCCCATGGATTATCTTAATTGCTGGAGTAAGATTGGCCTTCAGCCGTCGAAGTTCCAGCGAGTCTAGTCCAAGTTTCTTGAGACGGTCGCAGTATTGCAAGTCTCTCATGCCTTGTAATGATTTACTAAAACGCCGCTGGACAGTTTCTAAATGGTCAATGTCCTTTAAAAGATTTGGAGACCATACCGGACTAGCAGATTCCATCAATGGGCGGACGTAAACCTTATAGGCCCATAATTTAGTGTTAACATTTCCTGACTGAAAAATACAGAGATAAGAGACAAACACTAAACACCAAGACACCCAAAAGTAACAAACGAGCAGTCTAAAAAAAACAAACCTAAAGAACACGACAAAATCAGTTCCTTAGACCCCGAGTGAAAATACGCAAGTTTGCGAACTCCACTACCCCAAGCAAAGCAAACAGTCTCCATTAAAGACTGGCCTTATGAGGATACACGACACACTAATCTGAGAAAGAAAAAAAGACAACTGCCCTTACTAGTACTCAAACCCAGGATTTCCCACTGACTAGGCCGGGCACTCTAATCACTGTACTACCGGGGCGGATACTGGCTACAGGCTCCAGCCGAGCTAAGTAGCTGTTCAGTCTTTCTCAGTGGTGACCTATAAACGCATCAATAAGTAGGCAAGGAAAGCAAGAGATGTTTTCAGCTCTGAAGCTGAAGTCCAAGTGATTTTTATTACACAAATCATTTCACACATAAAAACTGCACATGCCTTAAAGAAACCACGAGCCATGACAAGTCAAGAGCCCATTGGCTAAATGAACAGGAAATACAACTGGCAAGACAATAAAGAAAAACCCTTACCTAAGACATAATAAAACGTCATAACAAGACAGTGCCCACTAATGACACCAGGCAAATAATACATTTTTATTAGCTACACTTCAATCATTAAAGAAAAACTCCCAGATTTGCGACATATTCCGGCCCCACAGAAGATCTGACGTTCAATTAAGAGCAAATCTTGCTTCTCTTCGGGATGGCTTCCAAGCAATCCTTATACTTGAAATACTTGATGACGAAAATCTTCAAACGAGAACTTTATTTCTTTAAAATCTCAACCAAACATACACAAGGAGGGAACGCAACATTGCTTCTTGGCTCCTTGTGTATGCTTGTGACCTCTAGGTCATCACTAAGAAAGACTTACAGCTACTTAGCTCGGTTGGAGTCTGTAGCCAGTATCCACCCCGGTAGCACAGTGGTTAGAGCGCCCGGCCTAGTCAGCGGGGAGTCTTAGGTTCGAGTCCCAGTCGGGGCAGTTGTCTTTTCTTTCTTTTTCAGATGAGTGTGTCTTGTATCTTCACAAGACCAGTCTTTAATGCAGAATGTGTGTTTCGTTTACCCTTTACCTTGTGATTTCTTCTTTATTTATCAGTTCCAAGGGTGCATTACACGATTAGAGAAGAAATACCTTCTCCAATCCCTTTTAAAAGGCAATACAGTAAGTTTGAGATGATGGCCTGTGGTATACCCATTTCCACGGATCACAAAGAAAAGCCAGGGATCAAGGTTGACCAGATCACCAAAATGGAGAAAGTGAGTCAAAGATCAGCGTGCAAGAGACTCCAAACCTAGTTGAGTTAAACTGATCAAAGTTGGTTAAAAGTTGAGTTATCCAGATCAAACTACAAATCCAGTTTGAAAGAGACTTACTCTCACCTACAATACCTGATGTTTGCGTTTGGTGGTGAGGGCAGCGATAAAGAAAAAACAAAGGAGCCTGCTCTTTTGCCAGCGGAAAAAAACTACAAAACGCTACAAAATACAATACAATACTATGAAATTAAAAATGAACAGGAAAGCAACATACAATATTAATTCTCATTAATTTAACATTTAACAACGAAACACCATACAAAAAATAAAATAAAAAAGCTGCAAAACATCAAAAATTTTAAGAAATAAAACACAATGCTAACAATGCTTACAAAGTTAAACATGTTTTCTAAGCTATTTCAGTTCAGGTTAATCAACCACCCAAACCGATCTTTCTGAAACGTCTCCCCATTAGTTGTTCTTTTGATCTTAGAGAAGTTGTGAAATTTACTGCAAAGGTAGAAATTTGATTTATGTAGGCGTTCTTCTGAAACATTTGACTGGACAACATAAAAAAAATGATTCATTCTTGTTTGGTAATTCGTGACAAGACGTGATTATTTTATTCTTGTCTTGTGTTTAATCTCTCTCCATTACCAGCGGTTACATTTCCTATACCTTGTGGAGTCCTGGCTGCGATAATATTTCCTTCACAGTGGGCTCGTTTAAGTCTTTATTATGACTTTGAAATTTATTGTTTTATTTAAATTAGTCGCAGCACCATAAGGCATTAGAACGACATCTAAAATAAAAACAAACAACTCCAATACAACTATGTATCAGAGTGGCTGCACTGTATTGCAGTATGCTGAGCAACCAAACTTTTGTTGAATGCAATAAAGGTTTGATTTTGCACAGTGTCACTTGTTAAATCAGTCCAGTCACAGATAGTTTTTGGAAAAAAAAGAACTGGTCAGAACATTTGTTCTGCACTGAAATCTTCTGATTTTCTTAACGTGATCATGCCTCCCAATGTAGTCAGGGGAGACAAGGTAGTCAACAGGATTCAAAATTGTGTCCCTGTGGAAAATCTTATGTAACCGTCCAAGTCGCCGGTCCCTTCTGCGAACACACAAAGGCTGCCATCCTAAATTGTTCTTCATGTCGGATACGCAGTCACCATAAGTGAATTTATTAAACACCATTCGGGTAGCACGACGCTGCACGCCTTCAGGATCATTAATAATTATTACAAATTGAGTATCAGGGTCCCAGACTGTACAGCAGTAGTCAAGTTTAGATTTAACCAAAGGATTAAAAACTAATTCTCTGGTACGTGGTGGAGTGCCATGAAGTACCGGTTTATGATGACACAGATAGCGCGTCAAGGGAGATTGTACAGTTATCTGGAGTTTGTTGCTTCTAAAACCATCGTGTAAGAAATGCCATCTATAACACATAAAAGTCATACTTTTATTTATTTTTTTTAGTGTATGATTATTGCTGTATGATGCTTACGTTATGATGTTTTCTTTATTCCTGAAGAAACTGACTTTTTAAAAATATTAAAAACCGCGCTGTTTCCAATTAAGTGAACATTGAGCCTCCGGGCAAGCAATAAGTCACCCGAAGTGGTATAAAAACACCACAGTTTTAACTTTCGGCCGTGCGACATCCTTACATTTCAACCTTGGTCACAATAGCAGAAGAGTCAAAATACAAGTTGCTCAGCAGTGACCTACTGTCTTTGACTGGCGCAGGTCGGAGTGATGCTTTTTTTTTATCTCTCCTGTTACTGTGATCAAGGTTGATATAAGTATATGTAAGTATGTCTTACGGCCGAAAATTAAAATTGTAGCGTTTTGGTCAATGCGGTTGTCTTATTGCCGGTCAGGAGGTTAAAAATTCACTTCACCAATACACCTCAAATTAATCGACTCTGTGTGCTATTTCTGACGTTATTTACTAAAATTATTTATAATCACAAGTGCATGTGTTTTATTGCTACTATAATGCCAGGGAAGTGATGTGCGTTGATGGAAATCAACGAGCTAAAGTCAAACTCTTGTGACGTGGTGTGAGAACCGCTTACATAAACCACATGGAGTTTGCTGGATGGCATTGCAGGCCCGAAGCGTGCCCCTTCCCTTCCCCCCCCCCTTCCCCAATGAAGAAATAGAAGTATCAGACTTTGACGATAAAGTGTCGCAGGTTCCATATTATTTACTGAGAAAAGAGACCCTAAGACTCCCAAAATTGAAAGCAAAAAAGTCGTTAAAGGTTTCGAATTTGAACACAAAACATTTTGTCAGGGCTTTGAAACGAGGTAAAAGAATGAAATCAATTGGGAAAGAACGGCGTGGAAGCTTTTTCAATTACCTTGCCTATTTAGCAAATAAGCTTTATTCTTGGTTATCTTCCTAACAGTTAGATCCTATTGCGGTTCTTAGTTTGGGAAATTTCATTGTTGAAAATGCAGCCCCACTAAACCCACTAATACTTCTCGGTGACTTTAACCTCTCTACGGTAAATTGGCGCACTGGAAGAGCTACAAATAGGCATCATCATGACTTCCTCGATTATATTGCACCACTTGGTTTGCGGCAATTGGTTGACAAACCAACTACAGAATGTAATGTCCTTGTCTTGGTTTTTTCCTCGGATGACCGCCTCGTCTTCGATTTGGAGATTATTGATGCTTTAGGCTGTAGTGATCATTGCATGGTCTCTTTTAACATCAATTGTGAAATAAATCTTAAATCAGACTCTCCTAGAAGGATTGTCCAGGTCGATTTCGATGCATTGCGCCGTGTGCTTGCCTCAGTTGACTGGTCCCCAGTGTTGGATAATTTTGATTGCCTGGTTGATAAGATTAGGGATTCCTTTAAACTGATACTTGATCAAGCAACATTATCTTGCTCTACGGTAAAGCAACTGAGAGATCCTTCTAAAAACACCTTGCCCCGTAATATTGTTAAGTTGTCTAGAAAGAAACTTCTATTGTGGAGAAAATTTAAAGTTTCAAACTCTCCCAAGTCACGGGAAAGATATAACACCTGTAGGAAACTTTATTGCACTACAGTTGTGCGATGGCATCGCAGGATGGACGAACATACTCTAGCTGAGGGAAGTCTGTCAGCACCCTTTAGACTTTATAAATCAAAGACAATTTCGGCACGAGCCATACCTCCCTTTTTTGCCAAAATGGCCACGTTACTTCATGCACCGAAAAGGCAACCCTCTTAAATGAAATGTTTGTTGCCAATGAGGTAATCGATGACGGGTCTTTTGTTGTTGCTGGTACTTCTTGTTCTACACCGTTCCCAAAAATTTCGTCGGTTGAGTTTTGCAGGCCAATGTTTTGGGGGCCTTAAACAATCTTCAACCTAGCCATGCGGTGGGACTGGGTGGATATTCGGCCTACTTTTACAAACAGATTAAATATGAAATCGCGCAGCCCCTTTCTTCGATCTTTTCGGCCTCATTCGCATCTGGAATGTTGCCAACTGTTTGGAAAACTGCAAATGTAACACCTGTCTTCAAAAAAGGCAATTCCTCTGATCCAGCAAACTATAGACCAATAGCCTTTGACTGCAGTCCCATGCAAGTTGATAGAAACGATTATCCGCACCAGGCTGTTGGGGTACCTTACTTCCAATAATATGCTGGATAAACACCAGTTTGGCTTCTTACCTGGCCGGTCTGCCACGGAACAACTTTTGTTGGCCATGGATAACTGGACGTCGGCACGTGACCTCGGAATTCCTACGGACATTGTCTACTTCGATTTTTGTAAGGCCTTCGAATTGGTCGTACCAAGCAAATTGCTATTTAAACTCATGCAATTGGGCATTGAGGGTGAGCTTCTAAATTGGCTCAAATCTTTCATTACCAATCGATCACAATGCGTTGTTGTCCAGGGAAAATTTTCAACAACACTACCGCTAACTAGTGGTGTACCTCAGGGCTCAGTACTGGGCCCCCTATTGTTTGTCATCTTCTTAATTGATCTTCGCACTGCGCACGAGTCAGTGCATGAGTTCAAATTTGCTGATGATCTTAAGGCGGACGCAAATATTGTCTCTGTGGAAAATCAAGCAACGCTATCTGCTCACATAGATGATGTGCAACGTTGGGCAACCAAATGGCAACTTCCATTATCCCTACCAAAGTGCTGTAGTTTCCGCATTGGAAACCCTGAAGGTATTAAACCTTACTCAATTGAGGGTATCAGTCTTCCGTTGGTTGTAGTGATTAAGGATCTGGGGATTTGACTAACATCAGATCTGAAATCTACGCTACATTGCAAAAATATTTCCTCTCTTGCTTTCCGTCGCCTAGCAATAGTAAGGACGTGTTTTTGTCAGGCAAATGTATGTACGCAAATTAGGGCGTTTAAAAATTTCGTGCGTCCATTATTGGAGTACGGGAGCCCTGTCTGGTCTCCCCATCTATTGGGGGATATTGATCAGGTGAAGTCCGTTCAGCGCTGTTTTACGCGTGGACTACCGTGTTATCGTAATCTGACACAGGGTGAGAGACTCAGAAAGGCTGGACTGAACTCGCTGGAGCTGCGTAGGATACGGGCTGACTCAGTTCTTACTTTCAAGATTCTGCACGGGTTTCTATCGGTTGACTTGCCTTTATTTGATCAACACCCACTTACTGCTACGCGTGGCCATTCAATGAAATTACGTATGCAGCCTTATAAACTGGACTGCCGTAAGCACTTTTTTGCTTGTCGGGTGGTGCCAGTGTGGAACTCCCTTCCTGAGGGGCTTGTTTCAGCCTGTTCAGTTGCTGTCTTCAAAAAGCAACTCTACAATCAACCGTTACAACATTTTCTAAAGCGCCACTTATCCTAATATCCTAGTTTTAACATGGGACCAGTGTTAGTGGCAAAAAATTGCCCTTCTGTGCTCCCAACCTCTTTTTTCTGTGGTTAAACATCCATATTTTTATTATTATCATTAATTGAAATATGCAATTGATTTAAAATGTGGAAGCTTTTTCCGGTAAGAACAAATTATCTGCCTCTGGCAGAAATTGGAGTACGTTGCGGCTTTCAAATGTGGAGGCTTCTCTAAATAACGTCTTTAGTGATTTCAAAATTGAGTAAACGTTTAAATTATTTTTCACCTTTTGGCGATTCATTAAAAAAATTTTTCTGTATTTGACAGACCCTCCCCATCCCCGTCCCTACTGTCGTGCTGTTCGTCAACGTTAAAAAAAAGTTCAAACTGCTTTTTACTAACCTACATTCAGTGATGTCAGATATCAAAGAGACGTGGGAAGAGTTAAAACTCATCTCATATCTTTTAAACCTTTAAATCCTAAGAGATAAGATAACAAAAAGACAGTGCCAAGCCGAGACTCAAAGACATCCACCCCACCAACCGCCCCCCACAAACACGGATCAAACGCGCCAAGCGTCAAGTCGAGTCTTAAAGCTATTCAGCGAGGGAGCAGAAACAGCATGCTCAGGTAGGCTGTTCCACGGTAGCACAACACGCTCAGTAAAAAAAGCAAAAGCGGCAGTAGAGTCTAGAAGTCATACCCAGTGTAGCTTGGGACTGCGAACACGACTAAAGTTGAACTTTCGGTAAAACATAGGGGAAAAGTCGAAGTCAAAGAAATTAGAAAGGAGTTGATAACGGAAGTATAAGGTCGTCCCTGTCTTACCTCTCACCAAGTGTGGGGAGCTTGAGCCGGTGAAGAGGTTCACTGCAAGGAAGATCAAACAATAAAAAGATCAAACGATAAAAAGATAAGGCTTCATGAACATTTATTTTTGCAGTTCAATCATGAGAAAAACACCTTCTAAATAAAATCTAATTCAGAATAAATTCCCCTTATTAATTTCTACTTTTTTTAGTAGCTTTGTAGACTAGTTGGATAATTAGGGCAGAAACAAATCAATATTTGTTTCCACAACAATGTGGGAAAAGATAAACATGCCAAGTTTTAAGCCATTCCCCTTTGTTCAGTCCTTCAAATTCTTTCGCGAAGTTTCACACAGTGATTTACTGAAGGGCTTACAATATCTTGGCCACTGCGGTTAGTATATTAAACTTTCGCAGTTGACGCTTCCCCTGGTTTACTTTTGTTGCGGGTTTGCGGTTTAGCTTAGTAAATTATTCCCTCAACTCATGGCTGGAGCTGTCTCGTATTGCAACCACCTTGTTAGTGAGAAACTTGTAGAAGAATTTTGCCCACGTGAAAATGGTCGTGTGAATTGTTCGGAATAGCCACGTTGGTATTCTTCTGTCTTCCACCTAAAACCACGAGCCTGCCTCCATGTGACGAGTTCTGGCCAAGCCAACTAAACCTCTAATGGCCGAGCGTGCTTGGTGGCCATTATCTGGAGCATGGCCCCGTTGGCATGACACGCACGTACCTAACATTCCACTTAAGGCCCAGTTGCTTTCCACTGGACGATCTTGGAAAGATAAATGTTTTAAATGACTTCTTGTTGATAGTCAGGAGAAGGGGACCATTTTATGTCGGCCCTTAGGCCCACTGGCTTTCGTGGTGATCAGTGGTGAGGGGCGGATATGAGGTAGTAGTGGGCAGTGCCGTAGCTAGCCTTTTTTAAAGGGGGGTGCAAGAGTAAAATGCAGAGCCCCAGTAGGCAAACTAATTTTGGGCTTAAGCTTGTCACCTATTTTAAAAGAATTCTACGTAAGAATTCTTCTTTTCAGTTCGTGTTGTCCGCATTTGGAATGCTCTGAGTGCTGAAACGGTATGTATGAACACCGAGGAGGGTTTTCGCCGTATGCTGAAGGCAGAGCCCCTAGCTGGATTCCTGAAAAGGGCTTCTTGATTTCCAATTATGCAAAAATCTCACAGCAAACCTTAGGTGCGGTATCAGCGGTTCACATCCCTTCCGTTACCTGTCTACATAAGTAGGACAAATTGTATTATTATTATTATTATTATTTTATTAAATATTGATTTGTTCATTTCATTTAAAGGTGCAAATTAGTTGCATCCTGCTTTTCCGATTCGGACTTTCCAGGAGGAGGGGTGGAGCCATACAAATAGCTCTAGATCTGTGAGCAATGGAATGACGATAGGCAGTCGGGAAAAAACGTGTAGATATCCACTATAAGACAAGTAGGTGTATGTGGTCATCAGTGTCAGAGCATCGAAGTACGACTCATCTGTCGGATAATTCAATAGCTTTATAGACGTATGCATTTTGTTATGCTAAGAACCGAGGACTGTTGCATCCGATTACGCTATGGCTGCATAACACACACACGTTTAATTATTCAAAAGGTTCTGCACATACTCATGCTAATTAAACCACGGCTCCATGATTCCGACATCTGTTTACTCGTATGTCTACACGTTATACACGTTATATACACGTTATACACGTCTACACGTAACGGGTGCGCGGGTAGGTGCGAGCACTGGGGCGTCAGATTCGATAGGTGTCCTGGTCCCAGTGTACATGTCTGGCTTCGTACAGACCCAAGTTCGATCCTGGCGTTGGGAAGTGTATATGTACGGGTTTTTCTCCGGTTGTTTCCCGCCCGTTGCACGAGGGTTTCCTCCGGGTACTCCGGTTTCCTCCCTCATGCGGCAAAAAACAACTGTAATAATGGTGGTACTTCTGCCACTTAACATCTGCTGCCGGGGAATTTGGGTGGGTGGATGCCTCGAGCATCGTCTCTATATATTATTATTATTATTATTATTATGGCTTTGTGACTCATGCATCTGCAACACGATTAATTGGTGAGTGAACGGAGGTACTATTGAAGGGGTTTCCTGACAAAACCGGAATCACAGTTCATACAAAGCAGTGTTATTAATTTTCAGCACTTGCAACAAAATGTAGTTGGCGGCACCCTGCTATAGGTTCGATAGGGGCGGTCCCTTGATTTATGTAGTTTTATCTGTTTGTTTGTGAACAAGGCACTCAATTTTGTGTAAGTGCTGAAAATTAAAACACTGCTTTTTATGACCTGTGAGTCCGGTTTTGTCAGGAAACCCCTTATTGATGAGTACCATGCATCTGCTTGCTCCAAGGCTCTAAACACTCATGCATCTGATTTCAGTAAGGCTGAACGATTCATGCAACTTATTGCTATGGTGGCTGTCTCGGTATGGCTGCATGGCAGGCTTTGACTTTAACGTAGTTCCCTGCTGAAGGAAGGCTGAGATTTCCGTTCAAAAAGAACTCAACAGGTCTGCGTCTGTATTTATTTGCTTAGAGATTGAACACCAAAGTGGTACTTAAAGTATTTCGACATATTAGAATGAAAAGTTTGGTATTTGAATCTTCGCTCTGCAGTCCCTGCCAAATAAACTTCTGTCAGACAAACCGATTTTGAATCTGAACGTATAGGTGCATAAAATGTATTATCACTTGTACAACTCTTCCATTGTTGGAGCCGTGCCTTAATTTCGTGAAGATGCAGGGCTGCAACAATGAAATTATTGTTGTACTAGAGTGCCGTGCAGTCTTACTACCACGAAGACTGCACTGTGCCACGGAACCCAAAGAAAAAAACAAAGATTATTAACACTACCCGAGGCTGCTGGCGAATCAGCAACGTACGAAACACATTCACCTTCCACATTTATTGGAATTTGAGACAGCAACACATCTGTATCTGAATCATCAAACAAATCGTCGGCTATGTTGGCCACCGCCAATGTATAGCCACAACGGAGTCGGCTTTCAAAAATTTAGGACTGAACGCGACTCGCAACAATGGTCTCGTTGTACAAGTGTGTTAGACAACGTTGTTCGGCAACAATGCGGTAAGAAAGCTTTTGTTGATCTCGTTCCTTTGGCACTCGATCGACTTCGGCTTTCTTACCGCATTGTTGCCGAACGCCGTTGTCTAACTGATACGAATAACATGTTGATTTTGAAAGGTTAGATGTAGCTGTAGGTTATGCAAGTATATGCATATACTGATAAACGGGACAAAAACTTCGTATCCTAGTGTGTGTGCTTAGTTTGTTTATGCGTCCTCTGCTATTTATTAAAATGGCTGGGCATTAAACCAACTCGGCTTCTTCAACATCGTGCCAGGTTTCTAATGACATTAATGAAAGTCACAGAACGGAATAAAGTTGCCGTTACAAAGATTCTGTTTGTTATCTTTCGTGTCACTCGCTATCATTCCAGGAGTAAATCTAGTGACACTTCTTTGACAAGAGCCATCTTAGCAGCTGGATGGATTCATAGAATTGCAACCGCTCGTGTCCTTCCTGTTTTGGTTTTATTCCATTCTCTTGTATCATAAAGCCCTTTCTTGAATGGGTTTCACTTGTCCGGAGTTTCCTTCCTTAAGACAGCATTACCATGGCAACCAATTCGGGCTTTAAATGCGCTTCGCTGTTGGTCACTTTTGAGTGTTTCCGTTTGACTCAGCGTGAAGCTGTCCGAAAATGCAAGTTCAACAAACGAAGGACGGGAAGCACAAAAAGAACCTGGGGAAGGAAGGGTATCGCGCAGCATGACAAAAGAAACGGAATGTTTGCAAAAACGAGAAGGAGAATAAAGAAAGAAGAAACGGATTCCAGACGAAAGCCCAAGTGTTGAGAAACGACAGAATTACTCCAGGGAAAATAGCTTTCTTTTTTCCAGGAAAGCAAAATGGATCCAAATCTGTTTGTCAAAGCTCTTCGGAGTCTGATACTGATTCGATGGATGAAGAACAAAGCTCTGTTTGTTCTCTCGCTCAATTTCCTCCGGGGATGGTAGACGAACAGTCGAACAGAATTTCTGTCGATGGCAGATAGTGCCAGCCAGATTAACGGACTGACAAAATACTATTTAAATTGTGCTTCATGCTTCCATGCAAGTAGAGGCCTTTATGCCATGGCTATGTGTTCTTGACAAAGATAAGGGTTTTAGCGTAGGTTTAGGCATAGTCTAGCATAGAGTGTACGGCTTTGAGGCCTTCTTAGACTCTAATAAAGAAACATGAACATGAACATGATTTTAGCTTACTTCGGATTTATTGTATCTTTCCTTGCATTCGTGCTGTAGCTCTTCATCTGCATTGTTGGTTGTGATAAGAGGTGTTGGAGATATTGGACGCTGTAACTAGGGTCGTAGTCACTTCCACTGTCGAAATAATGGAGAGAGCTCCGCTTTCTTTGCTTTTTTCCTGGCTTTCCCGCTTGCCATCTGTGCCCCTATTACTTCCTGAACGGCGTGTCCGCTGTACGCAAAGCTCCAATTACTTTGACAGTGTTGGGCAACAATCAACCATACAAATGATTTGAGTAGCGTAAACATTTATTTTGAAACTCAGGATTGCTCTAACATTTCGTGAAGTAGACATTTAAATTCATCAATTACACAAAGACGGCATCGGCTTAACAATTGACATGGCCACGGCACTCTCATTGTTGTTTGGCTGTTGCCTCTTGGCTCTTGGCTAAGGATTCTTCCGATTTTGTCACCATTTTTTTGATAAACCAGGTACCAGTGCTACTACATACAAAGTGTGGTTTGGGTAGTTCGTGTGGTTTTGGCATAATGCACGATCACAATCATGGAACCAAATAACTCTTCACGCAGCAAATATCGTATGGTTTTTTCTGTTGCCTTTGAGATAAAAATAACCAGATCAGTTACCATAATCACCAACAACCCTAAAATTAGCATGTCAAAGGTGGGTTTTCCGCTTGAATTTCTCCATCTAAATTGTCCCTCTCATTTTCTACAGTGGAGCAGATAACCCGGTTTGAGCTCGGCTTCCTTAAGTAAAAACAACAACAACCCTAAACTTAGCTACTGAAATGTAAAGGGTTTCCCCTTGGTTTTCTCCAGCTAAAATGTCCCTCTCATCATCTACAGTGGAGCTGATAACCAGTTTGGGTTCAGCTTCCTTAAGCAAAAACAACAACCTTGAAATTAGCATGCCAAACATACCGAGTTTTCTGCTTGGCGGTCTCCAGCTAAATTGTCCCATTCATCATCTACATTAGAGCAGATAACTCGGTTTGGGTTCGACTCCCTTAATTAAAAAAAAAAACCCTAAAATTTGCCTTTAAGTCATGGCTCACACCTCTAACCTGTATAAGCTGTACACCTTTCTCATCACATTTCACTTTTTTTTTTTATCTAACACAATCTGCGTGCGCGGAACAAAATATAGAAAGAGAGGAAAAAAATAATAATTAAAAATAATTAGTTAGTAGTATGTCGTAAACCGAATTGCAAGACGGAGTGACAACGACGCCTTGATTGCGATCCTTATCTTCCCCAAGACATCAAGGTTGTCAAGCTGCCATTTTGTTGTAATATCACAGGCAAACTAGGTTGGCGTTGATTAAACTTAGATGACTTCTTTGTCTTGCCAGGAGTTACCAAGTTTGCTTGCCTGGCTGTCTCCTAATTATGCAAACGCAGATGTTTATCTTTAAAATTGTGTCCCAGCTGTTAAAGCCAATGAAGTCACAAATGTCAATATAATACTCCCCACCTCCCCTCCTTAAATGAGAATGGCCCCCCGCCCTTGTTTCAATAAAGAACAGACAGACGCAGCTGCACCACGTCGCCAGACACAAAAGACAAAAGTGAGTGATAAGAAACTTAATAATGATGATGATGATGAGGGGGGGGGGGGTGAGGGGGAGGGGAATGACGGGATTTTTGTTCTGTTTTTATCTTTTAACACCTTCACTTCCAGGGCGTATATGTCCTGCTAGAGAAGGACATACGTACTTTAAATGGAATTTAAAAAGCAAAAAAGGAAAAAAGGGGGGGGGGGGGAATTGCAAAAGCCAAAAAAAGGCAGCAGGCAAAAGGCAAAAAGGCGTACTTTAAAAGACAAAAAAAAATAGCGTTTAGAGGGGAACCTAGGCCCCTCACATTTTGGAATCTTCAAAAATGTTAATTTCACATTAAGGTAGATGAATTCTTAATAATTGGAGAGGGGCGGTATTCTTCCCCTTATGATAGTATTCTGTATCATTAGAAACAGTAAATATAACCTAGTAGTACCAGTTGAAGAAATTGTTATGGACAAAGAAACAGAGCTTACACAATAACAAAATTATTTAGCAAAGCATAAAAAGCAATAAAAACCTAAGTAAAAAAAATGAATACTAAGTATATGGGATTCCTAACTTATACCGAATTTATGTGAACTGAAACAAACGTGTGATGCCTTTAAGTAATTGAATTCAAAGTAAACATTTATTAATAAACAGAAACGGAACGTTAAATGTTTAGAGTAAGGTCTAAAAGTCAAAACCTAGAAGGAACACGGACAAGCTTTGACAGTCAGGGTCTAGGTGTAAACTTTTGTCAGTAAGAGGCTGGCAATTAGACCCTTACTATACTTTGTTCCACATTATGTGTGCAGAAAACTGACTGCATGACGCCACGTTTTTTCCACTACTAGTGTAAAATTCCGTAAACATTCCATTCGTAAACTCTAACAGTAACTTTGTTGAGTGTACAAATGTGATATCCACATGTTTTTGCAAGGAATCGAGTCGTCATCCAGTCAGTTTTCTGAAAACATTATGTGGAACAAACTATACCCGGCGGTTAGCTTAGTTCTACTCTATTCGGACAGAACGTGTGTATGAACGGTTGTAGCAGGTTTTCTTTGTTCTTAGAATATTGTTAAGGAACTTTAAACATAATTTTCTTGTGAAGTTTGGCATTTCGTCTTTTGATGATTTAGACTTTTTTATTTATACTTCGTCGATTTATGGTAGAGGATAAGCAATAATGTTCTCTGCTGCAAATATGCTGTCATGTTATTAAATCGAAAAATATTTGTTAACATGAGCAAAGCAGGCAACGTATGTCTACTAACACTGGATTAGCACAGACCATAGGCTGACCCTTACTAACCTGGCTATCGCCAGTGTTAATAATAAAAAACAAATCCTTTAATCTTCAGTCTACGTCTTGTAGAAAACAATCAATCTTGTCGTTTAGAGCTCTGTAACCCCTCAACCACTTGACCAATTAGAAAAGGCTTTATGGAAAGGGCACATCTACGGAGCAATACCTGTAAAATGAGCTAAGAACCAGCTTTCTAGGACAAATAGTGAGACCTGTACAGAGGACAGACGAAAGGTACATTCCCAGAAGACCAAGACCAAGAACAAGAAGTTGTCTATTTGGCCCCTCTCTGCATCGCGGGTTTGGCTGGACCGAATTTCACAATTTTTGGAATGCAGACAGGCCTTGACAAGGCTATATTCCAAATTTGGTTTAAAGATGTTTACTTTTGACGGAATTATAAGCTTTCAAAGTTGCGAGTTTAACCCAGAGATCCTAGGTCGACCCTAACTAATACTGGCTATCGCCAGAGTTTATTATTGTTGTATGATAGTGGCAATTTGTAATTTTTAAAGTTTTTTTAAATTTCTTAATGCTTTATGAATTGTAATTTTTAATGTCATTGTGTTTTTAAGTTGTACACATATTATTCTTTTTTTCTTCTTTTTTCTATTGATGTACAAATTGTGGAATAAAGCAAAGTATTTTATTTTTAAGAATATAATTAGTTGCAACAAGAGAGGCATAAACGAGAGCTCGTATGGAGTGTCTGTGATAATCGTAAGTTCCATCTCTCGTTCAGGGTCACGTCCATCACCCTTGAAGGGGGGGGGGGGGGGTTAAGAAGATGGCTTCTTCAATCCAATACTTACTGGGGTAGAAATCGGGTCCGTGGCAATTCGGTCCCAGATAATTAGGTCCCAAAATTACAGATAGTGTGACAATGCGGTTCCGTATAAAAAACAATTCGGGCCACAAAAAAGAAAAAAAAAACGAATTCCATCGGTTGGTTGAGTGGAGGTATGTAAATAAATTCAAATTAGTTCAGCTCGGTGTAGTGCTATAAAACAGCACAACAATGGCACATACCAGTCGAGTTGTAAACAAAAGTTAAAAAAATACTTCAGCTAAAATAATTGAGCGAAAATTAGAGTTGCTTTAACATTTCGTCACACTCCCCCTCCCCTTCATGGTAATATAACCCTTCCTCCCCCCCCCCCTCTAGGTTTTACGAATTATGTGAACGTTCCTTTGCTGCGGCTGCCTCAGCCAAACACAGTCATTTTTTTTTTTACTGGCATTTTATTTTTTATTTTAACAATTGAAATTTTTTTGACTGGGACCGAAATGTCGTATGTGATATTTTTTTTTTTAGGATCGAGTTGTACGTGATCGAATTGTCGCTGGACCGAACTGTCGCGAATCATAGAAATAATGTGTCTCTCCTCCCAGCTCAATGCCAGTTACTATGCGCATGCAAAAAACTGAAGTCTATTAGCGATGCTTTGGTAAAATAAGAACCCACAGCTCAAGTAGTTCCAAGCCAGTCCTAATGAGACGTTCCAAGTAACTTAAATTCAGAAACCCAGGAAGACGCTTTGTAAATTTGCGCTGAACAGCCTCAATTAGGACAATATCGCCTACCAGATGCGGTGACCACACAGGGGTCGCATATTCTAAGAGTGGCCTTACAAAAACCTTGGAGGCCCAAACTTTGGTGCGCCAGTGCCCCGGCTAAAGCATCTATTTACAATAGCTTCCCGACAATAAGCCTGACCTGAGATTTTAAGGGCGATAAACGTTCCGTTTTTTTTTATTAATTCATGTTACTTTTAGAATTGCAGCTAAACTGTAAAACAGTGCTATAGTTTGTTCCACATTATGTTTTCAGAAAACTGACTGGATGACGACTCGTTTCCTTGCACTTAGAGTGCAAAAACATGTGGATATCACATTTGTACACTCAACAAAGTTACTTTTAGAGTTTACGAATGGGATGTTTACGGATTTTTTGCACTCGTATGTGGAAGAAAACGTGGTGTCATACAGTCAGTTTTCTGAAAGCATAATGTGGAACAAAGTATAGTTGATGGTCAAAGCTGAGAGTTTCACACAGAGACCCTAAATTGGCCCTTACTAACGTGGCTATGGCCAGTGTCAACAACAGAAACAAATCCTTTAATCTTCAATCTACGTCTTGCAGCTGGCGTTTGCTAATTGGCATTGTTGCATAATAACAATGTTTAAAACAATGTAAAACAATCAATCTGGTCGTTTAGAGCTCTGTAACCCCTGAATCACTTGACCAATTAGAAAAGGTTTTGTAGAAAGGGCACATCTATGACAAGACCTTAGTGAAGACTTTAGGTTCTGTGGAACCACACACCGAGGTCTCTAACCTCCAAACCCGAAGGCAACGTAGACTGTTTCAGACGATAATTAATACAAGCATTCCGATGATCTACATACAAACATGGAAACATATAAAGCGAGACATAGAAAGTGAAACAATTGTTGATCGAGATTGGGAGCTACCATCTACGGGACCACTCAGCCACATTCGGGGACTCCAGAACAAGGTCGAAATATGCGCAATGAAGGAAATTTTCAGTCCCAATTTTTAGATCGTCTGCCCAGAAATATTATCATTTGCAAATTAAGGTCATTAAGGTAAAGAATAAAAAGCAGCGGCCCCAAGACAGAGCCCTGCGGCACTCCACATGGTACAGACACACTAGAAGAGAGAGTATTGGCGGTAGATACCTGTTCCAGTCTGCTACTCAAAAAATCAGAATCCATCTAGCAAGATCACCAACAATACCAAAATTTTAAAAAACAAAGTAGATCGTATCAGATTCAATGCCAATATAAAATGCTTGTCCAACGGTCGAGGACAAGCAAGAACTGAATAGTACCAGAACGATCTTGGAGGAAACCAAACTGGTCAATATTGATGACAACATGCTTAGGCCACCTTAACCCTCTACTAAGTTACGACAGTATACTTGTTCTTAAGGACCATAATTATGATAGTTGTTGGGTCGGTTGTTGGGATTCGATCCAGCATTCGCTTGGTTTGGAGACAGGGATGTTGACCAGTAGGCTGCTGCTACTCGCTTTACTTGGGGTGCCCGGGCCCCCTCACAAAGCTCGTGCCGTGTCTTGAACTCTGTTTTTCCCCCGAGAAGTGGCGTGTTGCTTCTACACCGTGCAGGAGACGGTTAATACAGTGTAAACACTGTAAACATCGTTAACATCGTAAAACTAAGCCATCTACATATAAATTACTTCGAACTCGAAACCGTAATTCGACATTACTTCAGAGAATCGTTTTGCAGAAAGAAAGCAAAAATTCTCACACCGAATACCACTCGTGCATTTATGAAATACATAATTTGTGCGTTTGAGCACTCAATTCCTTACCAGTTAAATCTATAGAGTAATCGATTTCGTAAAAGCGTTCTGGACATTACACCCGAATATAAACAGCCGTTGTTCGCATTGCTTTTAGGACTGTACGGTAAAATTGAATTTATGACGTTACCCTTTAAGAACGAAATTCTCATCGTTCACCAACACACGAAACACCAAAAATATAGAATTCCGCGCACGGTTAATGCATTTCATATCAAATTACCTTCTAATGGAAAAGCTTTTTACTTGCAACGAGAAATTAATTAATTGTTAAGTGCTCTCAAAACAAAAGACATATTAAAATGACTCAGAGAGAGTCGAAGCAAGCACTTCTTTATCAATGGATTAGATTTGAATGTTTTAATCAAAACCAGACGA
>JAHWFP010259293.1:0-27140 GCA_023313725.1 Lithobius niger | reverse complement strand
TTTTGTATGATATCACCGCTTTTGGTTGTTTTACGGTGTTGCTTTATGTAAGTATTGATTGTGAGCTCCTTACGAAAAAATAATTTTACATCGTTTTTGAACAGCCTGAAGAAAGCCCGTCATTTAGTAGGCTTAAACAGTTTAGTAGACAATGAAATGATTTAACTAGATACATGCTAGTATGACGCGCCAAGTTAGACAACAAACATCACATCAATTCAATTGTCGAGGAGGTAACCATTGCAGCGCGACGCCATAGCGTAAGTATCTAACATCCTGAAGCATAGTTGGGCACATTTCAGGAGTACTTGAGGGAAAAATAATAATGCGGTACAAATCTTAAATTATGGTAAAATGAAGAGCTATGACTCACCTGACAAAAATTAACTCGTGAAGGAACATCACCTAAGCAGCTTTCAATGCAAAATCTGACCCTCAATAACGTTGCAAATATGTCACTAGCTAGCTAGCTACTTCTAGTCAGCTCATCCCCATGTTAATTTCCAAAGGGTGATTATTCATCGATACCGATATCACGAGAAGGCTTCCAGCTATAAAATTGGATGAATGGTTGCAATGCGATACGAACTTCATACCTCTTACGGTTTGAAGCCTAGGGGTGTAACGGGAATGGCGTGGGAGGGCGCGTAAGTACGAAAATATTGTAATAACCATTGTTAGTATTGTCGGCCTCGTCTCTCATTGGACGGCCAAAGTTCGGACAATGACAACGTGTATAATGACGTGCGTTTCTTGACGAACGCTAGTGTGTCGTTATAAAGCAAAAACCAAAACTGATAAAAAGAAATGCCAAGTTCCGAATGGTTCGACCCTTCAAAGGAGTGATATCAACACACCAAAACATTCGCCAAGTTAATCGCACCGAATAATACTTTGGACGTTAAATGAAAACGTGAACATTGCTACCGATAGTGTGATCAACTTGGCGAATGTTTTGGTGTGTTGATATCACTCCTTCGAAGGGCCGAACCATTAGGAACTTGGCGACTCCTTTTACCAGTTTTGGTTTTTGTTATGATATAACTCCTTTTTTTTTTAATTGTGTATTAGACTCAACTCCACTACCGTGCAGATTTGTAATAAAGTGTCACGTCAACAAGAAATTGGTTTTCAACACTTTGCTACGACCTTTTGCCTATAGGCTGAACCATTCTCAACTTAGTCTCCTCTTTATAGGTTTTTGGTTTGATTTTAATTTTGTTGTAATTTGTTTTATTTAGTTAGTTTTGGTGAGTTGATATCACTCCTTTGAAGGGCCGAACCACTCTCAACTTGGTGGCCTCTTTACCAGTTTTTGGCTTTGTTTAGGGGCCATTCAAAAACCACGTGGCCGTTTTTTGAGCCATTTTTAACCCCCTCCCCCCTGCGTGGTCATCTGTGGCCAAATGTTGGACCCCCCTAAAAAAAACACGTGGCTCATAGCAACCCCCCCCCCCCCCCCGCCTCCACGTACTTAAAAAATTACACCTTAATGTATTTTCGACAACTGCAGTACGACTTCATATAAAATTTGTTATTGTGCCGTACCAGATTTGGTGAATCGATGGTGTTTGACATGAGCGGGTTTCCTCCCCCAACCCATGTTCCAAATCGGCGGAACCGGTCCCAACGAGGGCACTCCAACAAAAAGTATTCAACAGTCTCATCACCACCCCCACACTCGCACCTGGCCGTCCTTGCCCAACCGAGTCGAGGCTTTGTTTTGTCTTCGAGTGAACAAAGAGGTACGTAGCATGAAGCCATCATTGTTAAACTTTAATATTTGGTGTCAATGCAGTGTTTTAAGTTTAAAATCCGCGTATCGCGTGTCACACGTACCTTTCACAGTTCAGTCTGCATGCTTAGAGCGGTTCATTTTTGGGGTGTAAGTAGCGCGACTGGTGGCAGAATCGGTGGCTAACTGGACGACGCGTCGAATTTCTAACGTTAAGCCTTTACGTATTGGTTGCCGTGGTTATGAAGAAGTGAAAAATTTACATCACTAATTTTGTTATACGCAGACAGCAAATCTACGTTTATAAAAATGTTTCCAACGTCACTTTACAAGGCCAGAAAATACCGGAAAATAGCTCACAGTGCTCCCCCATAAGGGCACGTTTACGCAACCACTCGCTTTTGCATTATCGCAGCTAGAAGCTAGAAATCACCTCAAATTTTCAACATGGCGGCGGTTTTATGTCTGCCGCCTCGCAACGAAAACAGCAAATAACGTGAGTTCAGAAGCGTTTGGGAAAATTGTTTCGTCATGAGGAATTCTTTATATTATTGGCACGGATTATAAGACTGCAAGTATTTACTCAAACAATGTCGGATTTAGCTAATCCATTTAGCGTTGTTACCATGGCAATGTCACCTTTGCCATCACGATTGAGTTCTAGCTGCGAGAATGCAAAAGCGAGTTGATGCATAAACGCGCCCTAACCCCTAGCTGGCCTTGATTTCTCCCTCCACGCCATTCGCCTAAATTTCTAGTATTGCTCCCTCAGTTCAAAATTATATCCCTGATCCCCCTCCGTGCCGAGCAGGACCAATCCCCCCTCCCCACACACACAGATCACTATTACCACACTGACGCACAGTCGCATCGTCGAAACTCAAGGAGGGTGCATCCGAGTTGCTTGTCGTAGTTAGCGCATCTGATGGTGAAAAGTCGGCGTTCATTCAGGAAGGTTGCGCATTGCATGGGGAGTCATGTGACACGCGAGGCGTAGGCGTCAGCACCTCTTAATAAGTCGTTTTCCAGCTTGAACTTTAGTGGAGCAAACCATAAATAACGACTGATGGGAAGATGTGGTGGCGCACAATAGCCCTCATTACGGCTCTAAATGCAGCCACCAAAAACAGACAGATGGTCAAGTTCCCAATCACCTGCGTTGATAGCGCAATATAACCTAGTAATCGCCATTTCTAACACCAATCAAGGTGCTTGTAAAAATATACACCGCCCCGAAATTGGTAGTTCATGTGGATTAATCACTATGTTATTGAGTGGATTTTTTTTCCTGCTCATTGATCTTCTGGGCAATCCAAGGATGGGCATGCTCCCGTTCCGTGTTTAAAGAAAACTAAATAAAATTGGGTTTTTAGTTTTTCCAGATTGTCTGTCCAGCCTTCTTTGTTTGCCTAAATTACATTAGCGCGCGCTCTCCCCTTCCCACTCACCCGACCCCCACCCCCTCCCAATCCCGCAAAAAAAAAAACAGTAATTTTTTTTAATTGAAAGCTTTTTGATATTTTCAATAAAAGTAATACTTTTTTATATTTAAAATATAACCTTATTTATTTTCTGTGTGACCGTGAGGCAAACTTGAAGCCCATTTTCGGCCTGTGGCCCGGCGCTTAGCACCCACCCCCTAATTCGGCCCTGATTCCGTTCAAACAGGGCCAGACCAACAACACATCGGGGCGGGGGGGGGGGGGGGGGGACGCTGTATGTATTTGTGCCCCTTCCGGCCTCGCCAAATAAAAATTTGAGGACATTTATTTGTTGTACCAGGAGCCAATCATGCAAATTCCTTATGGGGGCGAGGTGCCATTGGTCCCTTTTACAACAAACAAATGTTCATATTTTCCTGGTAGTATCGCATGTTATATGACTTAGAAAACATAATTTGGTGACCCCGTTAGTCTTTTTCATTGGGGCAGGCGGGGGGGGGGGGGGAGAAGTCTCTGTCCCACCATGGGATCCCTATCTGTCTCCCACCTCCCTCCATTTGGCATGGCCCTGGTTCTACACGAGTTTCCCACCAGAGGGCAGGGAAAAAAAGGGAACACTAAATGCATGTTTTTCGACGGCACTTCTAAAATATATAATTTTTGGTTTCCTTTTATGTACGGTAATACAGTAGGCCGGATGGTACTGCCAACTATTGAGAAGAAAAAAAGAAAAAAATAGCAAAATAGTTTTTACTTATCCTGAAATACTTACCTTTCTAAATTTAAGCTACTGTATTTCCATTTCGAAAATATTCTCTTTGCCAACATTAACCCCAAAACTTTAAGGCAACATACCAGCTCCCCATCAGAGCGGTGCCCTGTATTAGATAACTCATTAGGGCCAAGGCCATTGATCGCTACTTTCGTATCCCGATACATACATAGACAGACATGGTTTGGCCAGTTTGCCTAAAAGTATATTTTAGGATAAGCAAAAACTATTTTTATGTTTAAAACTATGTTTTTACTTGTCTCCTAAAATATTTAACTTTCTAAAGTCCTAAAGTTAAACTGCTTTTGTCCAATAGGATGGTGGGACAGGTCGAATCTAGACCCCGTTGCCAACACAGTGAACATAAAAACAATTATTTTCTATTCCTCATCCTGGAATGAAAATTGTGTTTTTATTCCTAATACCTACCCAATTAAATTTTTGCATTATTGTCTGCTTAAGACATAATGTTCTGACGGAGTTTTAAAAAAATCCTGTATCCGTCATACCAACATTCCCTTAGTATAGACGCATCAAGGTATCTCAGGTACCATGCTAGCCATGTGAATTGTTAAAGTTATTTATTAGTTTATTTATTTCACTACTTGAGCCTACAGACCGTACGCCACACACTCAATCTAATACAACTAATACTACCAATACAACTTAAAGCTATACCTTGAAGACCACGACCACGACCACCACTAGAGCTGATACAGACCAAAACCAACACACTCAACTCAATCTCCCAGTCTGTTTACAGAATTTGACTACCTGTCTTAAGGTAGCTACTCTCCCGGCATTGCGCAGGGAGACACTAAGGAGTTCTTTCAAATCCGCGTTCCAATCTCCCATCACCTGGTTCTGGTAACCCGCTCAGAGGTGACATACGAGGCGAAAATGCTCCACCATCTCTGCCTTGGTGCCACACCGGCACAATGGTGTTGCACTAAAGCCCGGTTCGAAGCCTAGACAGGACAGCTGCATCCTGGCTAGTAAGGCAGTCCAGATCACCCTGCTGCGCGACCACCGGGTGTATGTCATGCAGATCCCGCCCGAAACCACAATTATCCCAAACCTCCTGCCAATCCCTTGTGGAGATCCACTGCAGAACCGACAGGAGTTCGTTAGATGTGGTGGAAACGTCACAACATTACGCCTAGCCTCAAAGCCCTGTCTGGCGAGGCCACCTCGTTCCCAAAGTGTCCCGAGTGCCCAGGTAACCCACTGTACCACCACCCTAACCCTACTATGAAGGGTACCGTATTCGCAAGTTTCTTACCATTTTCAACAGCAAGATGGTGAATCGCATCGTTTTCCCTGAAAGCAGATTGGAGACACTGAATTTCGGCCGCAGAATCCGTCGGATGAAAGCGGCTCACCTGAAGACTCAGCCCCCCACCCCCCTTACATCCAGAGCAATCGAGAGAGCCACCAACTCTCCAATGAATGATGAGAAGAGAAGCGTAAGAAAGTAGCTATATTCCAGATGGAATCACGGGACAAACACGTCCGCTTCCCCCCGGTAGAACGATGCATCACGACAAATCTCCAACCAGTCAGGGTCCGCAACCATCCCATTTCGAGACCCCAGAGATGGCAGCACCTCCCCACACTAGGAGCAAGGGTGTCCACTGCTCAATAACCTTGGGGCAGGGAAGGCAACCAGAACAGGAGCCCCAAGCAGTTTGCGCATCCATGGACTCAACGTAAAGTAATGAACCAACCACCTGGCAATCTCTCTGAGACAGTGGGCAGCCAGAGACTCCGTAGCTGGGATCCGAAGAGGGACCTCTCCTGCCTCAACATGCAACGCAGGGACCGGTGTAGAAGGCAGGCAGCCTGTAAGTGTGCGTAAACACCCGTTCAGGGTCACCTGCACCTTCTGCACCTCCCGAGCCCAGCAGGAAAGGAAGGTGAAAATCCACACAGGATCGGATATACATCCGGTACAGAGTCATAATGACAGACCTCTTAGCCACCATCTCATTCGAAGCCAGCGACTTGAGGACACAGTGCCAGGCAATAGCACGAATCTGCCACCCAGGACAGTTGTAGGTCAAGTTTGTATCCGAGGTAGTGTCATCTGCCACCCAGGACAGTTGTAGGTCAAGTTTGTATCCAAAGTAGTGCAAGCTAGGTGCAGCCGTCACGATCGCACTCCCTACCCAAATGGAGCCGTTGACCCGTGGTCTGCGCGAAAAGATCATTAGCTCTGTCTTAGGGTAGATCTATTGGGTAGATAATCTAGCAATAAAAAGACCTTTTACATTCAGGCTGAAGAATGGAAAATAATTGTCTTTATCCCTGACTGCCAACAATTAAATTATTGCATGGCAGAGACTTCGACAATCTGAATGGTGGGCAGTTGCCATCGTTACCTCCCAAGAAGCAGAACTTTCTGCGACACCAATTATCAGAAAAAAAAATTGTCTGCAACTAATCAGTTTTTATTATGTGTTATTCTCATGTTTAATGGTTTTTATACCACGGCTGTGACGTCACGCAAACTCAACGCCATGCTAAATTTCCGTTGGTTAAGTAATAGTTATTGGTTAAAAACTATTGGTCATCGATTTTTAAACCACGGTTGCGAAGATTTGGCCGCGAGACATGCAAAAGCTAACTCGTATTTGCATGTCTCGCGGCCAAATCATCACAGCCGTGGTTTAAAAATCGATAACCAAAAGTGTCTTAAATTAACTTATTTATATCACGGTTGGAACATCAAGCTAACTCGTATTTAATTAAAACGTGTTTGTGTTTTGTGAAAATATCTCGAAATGACTGAAGGTCATTCCATTATAGTTTACTGAGGGTGGAGTGGTTGGTAGACCAACGAGTCGTTTGCGTCCGTTTGTGAGGGAGTGGGCAGGAAGGATACGCAGCGTCGTTTCGCCGTATTTCACGCTAGCCAGGTTGCATGTATTTTCGAAGCTTTTCGGAGTGATAGAAATTCGATAAAAGGCTGCAGGGATAGAATGACATTCTTGGAAGGTATGTAATTAATTTTGAGTGTTTGTAGTTTGAGAATTGTTTAAAAACTACGGTAATAAGGTATCAGTATGAATGAAGGTCATTGCATTTTAGTTTGTGGACGGAGGGGGGGGGGGGGTTAACGCCGCGTGAATGGCTTACATATGGGCCAGACATATAAGAGTTTGCAGGGATGGGATTTCATTCCTTTTAAGTAATTAAGTTTTGTACGTTTTTATTGCGTTACGTTTTTTTTTTCACGATGTATTTGGTTGTTGATGTGTGCGTTCCCAACACACAAGTGAGCTGGCTAGCGTGAAATATGGCGAAACGACGCTTCGTCTCCTTCCCACCCACTCCCCCCCACAAACGGACGCAAAGGACTCGTCGGTCTACCATCCACTCTACCCTCCATAAACTAAAATGGAATGACCTTCATTCTCATAGAGATATTTTCACAAAACACAAACACGTTTTAATAAAATAAAGAGTTAGCTAGACGTCCCAACCGTGGCATAAAAGTTATTGGCTAGCATCTAGCAGTTATTGATTTTTAACCAATGGCTGCGATCATTGTCCCGGGTCTCGTATGCAAAAGTCTCGGGCTGACGCCCTCGACCGTTGCATACTCGAGCCAGGCCAATGATCGCAGCCGTTGGTTAAAAACCGATAACCGTTCGCTTCTAACCAATAACTATTACTTATTGAATAACTTTGAAGGGCTTTATCCTATTGATCTGGCTACTTCACCAACGGAAAGGTCTCGTCGAGACCATTAAAATGATGTATTGGAATGTCAAAATCGGTCAAAAATTGACAAAACTGCAGAAATTTGGCCAAAATTTGTTTACAGCAGCCTTCAACTGTCCGTGACGTATCGTCGTGCATCGCGCAGATTCTGCTACGGGTGTGGCCTCCTAGGTTAATTGGTATATGCCTAGCAAGGGCTTTGAATCTTCTGCTACACTGCAAGTGGTTTGACAATGTGGATTGTGGGCAGTTGCCATCTTCGCCTCCTGGGTTAATAGGTGGATGCCTTACAGGTGCCTTGAATCTTCTGCGAGTGGTCCAAATGAAGACAAAGCAGCAGCTTGGGAGGTCATGCATTGAAGGTAGTGTGACGTGAAGATGGTCTGACGCTTCCATGATGCAGCCTGAAGGTCTTTCCAAAAGGGGACTTGATTGTAGGCAGCCCAAGAGGCGGAGAGGCCTCGAATCTTGTTGGCTGTTCTTCTGACGATGTTAGATGATATGGATTTATCCGTATTCTCTTAGGCTAATCTAATAACTGAATAGTTCCAGGAAGCGATCAGGCCCAAGGCTGGTGTAGCTTGTCCTGTACCAGATCTGTAAAGAAGGAATAAGTTTGATCTGCCTTGTCCCCACTTCGGATCTTTGGTAGCATTTCGGGTCTCTGACAGGGCACTGCAGTCTCTCCTCTTCATTCCCTGCAAGGAGACCCATCGCTGGAATCATGAAGGACTTTGATGCTTCTGGGGATCTTCGCTCTTACGGAGGCTCGAGGTAGAAGTTTCACTGATCTGTGGTTTAGGCTAAAGCACAGATACGCCTCATCCACGTTGAGGGCCTGAAGCTCACTGCAGCATTTCACAGATGCGAAGGTGATCACGGAGACAGTCTCATGGGTATGGAGTCCTAATGAAGTATGTCCCATTGGCTCGAAGGGCTCCTTAAGGAGGCTACAGTCAATACCAAAGGTAGATCCCACTGCGGAAATAGCTTCCTCGTGACCAGTCTTTCCACATCGAAGGCATTGATGAGGTTGGTCATCCTGAAGTCTTCAACAATAGTGAACAAAGTTTCAACTCAAAGGTTCCGTTTCTGCCCAGAAGTTTCTACCCAGAAGGTTGAAGAAGTCCGCGTGCTGAGCTAGGGCTGAAGCCAGGGCATCAGTCTTGTTTCCACAGCACCAACGTTACCACTGAAGCCACTTGCCTTTGTAGTCACTTTCCACTTGCGAAGTCACTTGCACTTACGTGCTGACCCTCTGAAGCAACAGACAATGCAGTTGGCAACGTGCTCCAAAAAGCCATCCGCTTAAAGCAGATGGATGATAATAGCAAGGTATGAAACCTTAGACTGGAAGCACTTGTTGGACAATCCTTCTTTTCATTTGGGCGAGCAGATCCTCCTCCATGGGTTATCTTCTTGGGTAATCCACTAACAGTTCTAGAAGCGGAATGAACCATGGTAGGGCTACCCAATGCGGGGCATTAAGGATGAATCTTCTTTCTGTCTTTGCAATCTTCTTCAGGTTCAGTGGTAGAAGAACGTAAGGAGGAAAGATGTTGGCGAACATGTCAGTCTACGATGCTGTCGAAACATATGCCGAGAAGGAATTTATGTAATTCGGGATGATTAGAGATTGTGGTAAAGAGGTGGATCACCAGAGTTCCTGAAAGGGCGAAGATCCATGTACACACTGAGCTGTTTAATGTCCACTGTGATTTAAGCGGAAAGCTAGAAGGAAGATTTGGTTTGCCTGCTGATGGAGGATCACGACGGGGGTCCCCCTCCCTTGTTCAAGTAGGCAACAGTGGTGGTGTTGTCGCTGCGTATTTGTATGGTCTGTTCTTTCAGAGAGTCCTGGAAGGAAGTGACCCATGGCAATTAAGTATCTCAGCTAATCCACACTCCAGCAGCAGTCGCGATGTTGTCGTGGGCACCCCATCCCATGGTGGATACATCCGTGATGAACATCTCTGAGGGTTCTCCTCTCGGATGGGGTCTCCTGCAGCAGTGTTCATGGGTTCGCACCACCACAGGATATCTGTCTTCAGGAAGCTTTGTAACATCCAAATCCTGATATGGGTTGGGTCCTGGAGTACAGTGAGCTTTCCCGAACTAGTGCAAGTAGTGCACTCTCCCTCTGCTGTACGGGACGAGGTACACTGCTGCATCCAGATACTGATGACATTGCATAATCGGCTTGGTGACCAAAGTGACAATCCTCGGAGCTGTTGTCAGTTCAAAGACTTCTCCATTGAAGATAAATCTGAAAAGATGAAAGACATCCGGGTGAAGAGGGGTGTGGAAATACGCATACTCTACGGCGATGGACAGCATAAATGGACTAAGTTGCGGATGGAATCCAAAGTTTCTATCTTGAAATTTGTGTTGCTGATGAACTTGTTTAGAAACTTCAAATTGAAGATTTGACGATTTCCTCCAGTTTTACTCAGGACAAGAAAGATTGGGCTGTAGACGCCCGGTTTGGACCAGTTCTGAAATAGTTTGATTACACCTTTCTGGACAAGGGCTTCCACTTAAATGACGTTGGTGGCATTGGAGGGGTAGCAAAGACTCGCGGAGGAGAACTGGCAAGTTTTGGGAAATGTACAGACGTTGGTTCGTAGACATGTGAGATTAAAGACAAAAGCCATGGTTCGTCTCATTTCAGGCTTCTGGATGTTGTTGCAGGCGGCCACCAACTGAAGACAGATTACTTCTTAGAGTGTCAATATTTGTTATTTCTACCTTTTTTCACAGTGGTCTTGCTGTGAGGAGTGTTATGCCTTTTAGGGGTTTTATCTCTTTGGCGCTGGGAGCTTATTCCTTTTCCGCGACCCCTACCACGGGAAGATACATAAAAGGGTGATCGTCCACTGAAGTGGTCCCATTTTTCTCTTAACTGCTGCTGATGCTGTTGTGCTGGAAGCGCAGGAGCTTGCTTGACCTCGGCACTCAAGGAGGGGCAACCGTAAGCACTTCACCTTCGAAGTAGGTTGTTGCCTCGTGGAACGGGATGGTGCAAAGTTCCTGGAATTAAATCTGGTGCAGAAGAGAGAAGGGTGTAGCAGCGTAGTCACTTTTGCCTACATCTTTAGTCTGCCAGTGAATGGCTTCTGTAGAGCATTCTGCACCTTTCTTGAGGATTGAGGCATTGCCTCACTTCTCAACTGCAGCTCTCTGGTGCAAGGCAGCTCAATTCTGGTTTCTAAGCAGGCTGACGTCGCCACGTAGAGGAAATATGCGTACGATGCAGCCATGATGCCCACCGCTGAACATTATCGAAGGTTTTGAAGTAGTGATAACTGAGGAGTTTTGGAGTATTCAATGCAGTGCCAAAATAAAGAAGAGCGGAGTCGGGAACGAAGTTGGCCTTGTCAAAACAGCAAACTGGGCAACATCTTTTTTAATGCCTCTGACAGTAAAAAAGGAAGCTAACTGATCCTTTGGGGAGAGGTCCGACTGGTCCATCAAGCTTCAAACGTTCACTTTTACCACGGAGAAGACTTCTTATGTCCAAGCAGGGAGTGGACGACAAGTGCAGACTGGGGAAGACAGTAAACGTAGTGGCCATTCGGAGATCAATGTCGTTGGTTGAACTGGTGGAAGTTTCCGGAGGGCGGACACAAAAATCGATGAGGACATTTCCGAAAATCAATGGCTCGATAACTTTCACTGATAATTAAGATTAAGACTCTTGTCTCCGGAATCAGAAGTCACGGAATTGTTGTCATCGTCCTGCGATGGATCTGCAAACGTAACTGTCTTGTTGCTTTCCAGAGCTAAAGAGTGATGAGAATCCTTTGTAGAAGCAGCTGCAAGGATTGTGCGATTCTGAATGGAACAGTCTGAGCTGGAAGCCGATCCAGCACAGGGAAGCGGTCTGGGAGAAGAGCTTCGAACCCGCATGGTAGATCGGCCAGTCGAGGAAAAGAACTCTACCGCAAATGAAAAACCCCTTTCAAAAATCTGATAACTACAGGATGCACTGAGAGCCTGTAACCCCAGCAACTGTGGTGAAACTGGCCCAGCGTTAAAACTTTTTAAAACGCACACTTTCAAAACTGGAGACACTCGCCTATCTGCGAATTTCGATAACTGAGCAGTTATCTTCATCAGGCAGAATAAGGGTGGGTTTTGTGAACTCTGGCTACATCTTTTTTGTTTACATCGTCTGCTTTCAAGTTCGAAGATCCACCGAGCGTGGCCTCCGGTATTTACTGGGCCTATCTCCCACATTGTCGTCGATCTTCCACTCCTTCAGCAAAAAAATTCAACCCCTTTACGGTTTACTAGGTGCACAACATTATTATTGGCTGGGCCTTGAAGATTCACAAGGGGGACCTTGTGTGCCGAATAACGTTGTATGGAAATTGATTCAAGATACCGAAGGTGATTGTCTCTAGCATTATTCGAGCAGGGCCGTAGCAAAGGGTACTTCAATTTTTTTTTTTGGGGGGGGGGGGGGCGGAGAGACTCATTTCGCTTTAGCCCTGTATTCGAGCAAACCAGTGTCTTCGTGTTTCCCCAGTCAATCTTGTGCTTTGTGTTCATGTAATGGTCCCCCTTATTAATCTTCAAGGCCCAGCCAATCCTAATGTGTTGCACCTAGTAAACCGTGAACTCGAGGCTTTGTTGCTGAAGGAGTGGAAGATCGGCCCAGTAAATACCAGAGGCCACGCTCGTGCGTGTCTTCGAACTTGAAAGCACACGACGTAAGCCCCCCAAAAAAAAAAAAAGTAGCCAGAGTTCACAAAATCACTCTTATAGTGCCTGATGAAGATAACTGCAGTTATCGAAAATTCACAGACACAGTTTCGAAAGAGTGCGTTTAAAAAAGTTTTAAATCCATTTTACGATTAGTGAATTTCATAGTACTGCTAAGGTTCTATAAGCTAGCCCTTCTGTGAATAGCTCGGCAAAGAAATTTACACAACACTCCACCGGTACTGAGGAGGGTTGTGCTCCCTTCTCAGTACACCATTTGACCTAACGGGCCCACTCAGCCGTATATATACGCCGAGATGACTCTGCCACATCAGCATTCACAATTCTCATCGCCACTGCAGAAAAAACTTCCACTGGGGTCGTCGACGACACTGCGTCCAAACTTCGTCTATCATCCTCACTCCCCTAGGTGGGACGACACGCAGCAGCTGCACAAACTCATAATGAAGCAACAGAAAACACACCTCCCGATGCTCTGGCTCTGGTGGGGACTCTTCCGATCACCTCCCTAAACTAATACCAGTCCCCCGCTAGCCAGGAATGCATGCCAAGGGAAGCCTCTCCGAAAAGGCCATTGACCAGACGCCTGCTGCAACCTCCGTGCTCCCGGCGTCACACGCCTTGCTGCCGCTACTTCTTGCTGAACTTGTAGCTTATCACTCAGCGGGGCACCGAATAACTCTGACAAAGTCAGCTGCCTAGCCGTCAATTCTGGACGTAATATTTCCACAAAGGCGTATTGTAATCTATGACGCCTAGTCTCGTTGATGCTTAAAAGGGGTTGAATCTGTAAAGTCGACCACCACCTGTGACAATTACGACTTCCAGGATGCGACATATCCACGGGTTCCATGCCACAAAACTGCTAAGCTCGCAGTAACGGCATCAACACCAGCAAAAAACGATAATTTTAAAAGGGTAAAATTAGTTTTTACTAGCCTAAAATACTTACCTTCAGTAATTATGCTTAAAATCACCATTTTACGCTATCGCTGCTCATTTATCAACTAAAAAACTCCCTTTTTTTTTTAGCTTGTACCAAAACTTTCTCTCCACTCCCGCCTGGGCGCTGCTACTCCTATCTAGGAGACCGCCATCTTGTTTGGTCCCTTCATCACATTTTGAACTCTCCTGTTCAGTGAATGCGGGAAGGCGGGCGGGTTCTTACTGAAGGTAAAAAAAGGTAGTAAAAACTAATTTTACCCTTTTAAAATTATCGTTTCTTACTACCTGCAAATACTTACGTTCAGTAATTATGCTGAATTTGTCATTCAGGTGGTGGGAGTTACCCCACTGAACCCTGGAGAGTACGCCTACTACTATTTTTATATGGAACAAGTAAACTTACCCTTTTAGACAGTTGGGTCTCGTCATCTATTCCGATCATCCCACTGGTGTGCTCCTCTGCCCGGGCGTCGCTGGTCTGCACTCAGGCGACTCCATCAGTTGGGTTTAGCACCATCTCCAGTATGAATAGTAGGCTTTTCACTGGTGTGTCCCTCCGTCCGGGTGTCCCCAGTCTACACTTAGGGTGACCCCGTCCGGTGGTTCACTTCTCCACCTCTTCTGATAAAGTCGTCCTCGGAGCTCCTTTCCTGCCACCACATGACCCCTCACCACATTCTCTCCCCTAGATCCACACGTGTCCCGTAGATAATGTTTGATGAAGGTGTTACGGTTGTTCCATGAGCACGCCGTCACCACCTCATCCAGTGGCGTGCCGCAGCCGTAGGCCCACAATGCGGCCAATGCTCGGAGCTCATGCGCTCTGACTTCTGCTGGGAGATCTTCATGATTCTGGCCGTTCTCATACGCCCTTTTGATCACGGCGCAGATCCACTTCCCTAGCTTGAAGGGTGACACTCCCTTATCCAGGACCTCACTACTGTTGGTGTCCACATCCAGGAACAGTGGAGTAGTCTGGTTATGACCCAGGTTCCCCTTTGCTCCTCCTCCATTCTTCTCGGTCTTGGTTAGGTAGAACTGCAAAGCTTTAATCGGGCACTGTAAACGTTCCTGGTTTCCTGGTTGTCCACTCCCCTTTAGGGCTTTAATCCGCACTGGTCTTGGCTTAGTCCCCAGGTTGCAATTCTTCGCTCTAAAATGGGCCGGGAAGGTTAAGTTTACTTCCGACCAGTCTTTGGCAAAACGAATATGACCTTCGTCCCTGGTGAAGGCGGCCATTTCACTTTGGCGTGCTGCCGAAGCTAATGCGACCAGGAACACCGTCTTCTGATACAGGCATAGAATGGACGTAGTTCTAGTTGGCTCGTACGGGGCGCCATTAGGCTTTGCAGCACTAAGGGCAGATTCCACTTAGGGAACAACTTTGTCTTGGTCTCCCATTCTCAAAAGTTTGGAAATCACTACGTTGGTAATGGTCTTGGGGTCCCCTACGCACGTCAAAACCGAGTTGATGGCCGATCTGTAGCCCTTGATGGCGCTCGGGGACAGACCCTTTTCGAAAAGTTCTTTTAAGAAAGTTGACAGCATAGGCAGATTCGGGTTGCACGGGTCGCAGCCCGTTTTCTCACACCACTCGAACCACTTTTTCCATTTAGCGTTGTAGTTACGTTGTGAAGACTCTCTCAAACACATCGTGATCCTGGAAGCCACTCCTTCCTTAAACCCCCCCCCCCTCACCAAATTCTTCTTCAGAGTTTCCACCCTTGAAGATTCAGCATGGAAGGGTTTTGGTGCAGTGTTCTCCCCTGATGCTGGGATAAAAAGTTCGCCGTGATTGGCAGAGAGATTGGGTCCTCTTTCCTCATCTCCATTAACTCCGGGAACCATGGAGCCGCCAGCCACGAAGGGGCCACCAAGATGAACTTGCCTCGCTCTCATCTTGTTGATCACTTTCTGTAGGAGTTTGAACGGGGGGGGGGGGGGGGGGAGGTATGCATTTAGTCCCTCCCAGCTGATTGACAATGCGTCCGTTGCCCAACAAGTTACGCATCCGGGAACGGGGACACGAAACAGGCGAGCTGAGTGTTGTGCTGGGTCGCGAACAGGTCTACACACGGGGTTCCCCACCGAAGAAACAGGGCCTTGCACACTTGTGGGTCTAACCTCCATTCTGTAGTCGGCACCAGTGTTCCCCTGGACACATTGAGACTTTCTGCAATGTGGCGAGGAACCGGCGTGATCCCGTACTGTAGGCAGATCTCGAATAGGGTGGGTGCCTCCCCCTTTTTTCACGTATGCTACTGCCGTGGCATTGTCGCACATGATGCCCACTGCCTAATGTTCTAGCCTCGTGTTCCAGGTAAGAAGTGCCTTCCAGACCGCTCTTAGCTCCAGGACGTTGATATGAAGGTTCTTCTCCTCCTCGTCCCAAATGCCTGACACAGCTTCCCCGGCAAGGTGAGCACCCCAACCGTCAGGGAGGCATCCGAAAACAGGAGTAAATTCGGCACAGGCTCGTGCAAGGGTACTCCGACCTCTAGGTTGTCCTTCACCGTCCACCACTCTTAAGTTCTTCCTCGGGAGGTCTTGGAGTGGGATGACATCTTTCCAGCTGCTCTGTGGTTGCCATGCAGTCTTCCGAAACCAATGAATTGGTTTCATCCGCCAGTGGCCTAGCGGGACCAGTCTGGCATTGGAGTCCAAGAGCCCAATGAGTGACGCCAACTCCTTCGCCGTCGCTGTGGTTCTCTTGTTGAAAGCGATCAACGAAGTCTTTGTCTTCACAATCCTCTCTTGCGCGGGTCTTACCAACATTGTTACGGTATCGAACTGCGCACCCAGGAACACAAAGCTGGAGCTCGGGACAGGCCTTGACTTCTTGAGGTTTATTCCGAGTCCCAAATTCAAGAACAGGGAGCTGCACATTTCCCACTGTCTTGTCAGAAGAAACCTGTCTTTGCTCCGAACCAGCCAATCGTGCAAGTACGCATGAGCTTTGATGTAATTCATGTGCAAATATGCCAAGACTGGTTTCAACATCCAGGCAAACACGTACGGAGCCGTTGCTAGCCCGAATGGAATAGAGGTGAACTGGAACGGTTTCCGACCTGCTACAAGGCGGAACAGGTGTCGAACCGAAGGATGGAGGGGAATGTGCAGATACGCATCCTCTAGGTCGATGGAAATGGACCTCTTCGTGCTGGAGTGAGTCCCGAATGGAGTCTATTGACGCCATTTGGAAATGTTCCTTCACGAGATGTCGACTGAGTTTCTGAAGGTTGAAAATAACTCTGGATCCTCCTCCCTTTTTTGGGATCACCCTCGCTGGACTCCAGAAACCTGGACCGTGAGGTGCCTCTTCCACTGCCTTTTTTTTCACCAGTGAGTTGATTTCTTGGATGAGTTCTGGGGTTTCTGAACGCTCTACCAGCCAGTCTGGCGGGCAGTCTGTAGTTGCAGGTCTGGTGACGATTGGCGGTGTGTATCCTTCCTCCAGGGCCTGGATGACGAAGGGGTCCGACGCAATCTTCTTCCAGTTTTCGAGGTGTCGGGCTAACCTTCCCCCCCACCTGACGGTGAATTGGGGGGGGGGGGGGCGCCCCCCCCTCCCGGCAGATCCGCCCGCTGTGTGCCTTCTACCCCTCCCCCGGAAGGATCCTCGGCCACACTGGTAATTCCCTGGTCCTTTTCCGCGTGACGAAGAGGGGGGAAGGGTGGTCTCGAAAGGGCGAACAATCCCTTGGTTTGTCTGCGGGCTTCTTGCCGCTCCCTTTTCCTCCATATGGCTCATTCCAGTGTCCAGACGCCGGCTGTTGGATCCTGGCATAAACCATCTTGCCCTTTGAGCCCCCGCGGCTCATGCTAGTTGAGGCTTGGACGGGTTGCACCTTTTCTTTGAGCTCGGGAGCGAACTCGAGTAGTTGTCCATTAAACAAGTCCCCCGAAACATGCACTGGTAAAAGTCTCAACTTGCCCGCTACGTCCGCCGGGATTCCTGTCGCAGATTCGAGGAGGGCGTCCCATCGCCGAAAAGCATTGTTCATAAGAAGGCGGCATTGCCAATTGAAACTGTCCTTGTGGAAGGATGACGCCCGCTTAAGAAGGTGCATGCACTCCCTAATCGTCCCATTTTCCCCGAGCTCTGGGTTGGCCAGGGCCATTGCCTTCAAAGCAGCTGTAGATGACGAGGAGATCAGATCTGCCCGAGAGCTAGCCCTCATGCTGGCCCTCAGCATAATGTCGTCTTCTTCAAATTGTTGGGTGGGAGTTTTAATGAACGACGGGTTCTTCAGTATAGAATCCAGCCTACATTGTTGTCGTTACATTGTTCAGTCACATATTCGGCCTCCTTGAAGGTCCGAAACCTCTTTTTATTCGGGGCACCTTTCCCCATAGACTTGAACATATGCGATTTCTTTGGGTCATGCGGTGGCAGGGGTTTTGAAGATGAAACCGGCAGTTCGTTTTTTCTAGTTAAAGACTCCGTGTTAAGCAGTTGCCTAAACATCACTGCGGATTGAGGCAAAAGGGAGGGGCGCTGCTTGCGATTACCCTCATTCGCCAACGTATCCATGGGGGGGTCCTCTGGATCCTCCACTGGCGGAGGCCCCTCCTTGAAGAAACGAGTATGTCTCAAATGCTTGAGCGCAACCTCTGTATATTCCGCCCATGGGGCATACCCTGGTCCTTCGTTGAACGGGTCATGTGTTGCCCCCTTCAGACTCTCCGTCACTCTCAGATGGGCTGTCACTGCCGTCTTCCCCAGTTTTTCTCCTTTTAGCCGCTCCCTTGCCGTCTCCCAAATCCTCGTTCCCTTTTCTCTTCCTTGAGTAACTGTCCACTCCTGAACTACATGGGGCGGGAACTCCCTCACTTGCGGTCGACTGTTCAGCAACCCTTGGAAGTGCCGATGTCGAAAACTGCGCCGGCGACGACTGTCCTTCAAGTGGCGACACATGGCGACTGACCGGCGACACGCGGCTACTGGGCGACGACACACTTTTGGCGACACGTTTACGTCCTCACGCAGTGGTGGCATCGTGGACACGGCCGGCGACAACTTAGCGACTTGTGGCGACTTGACGCCTGTCGTGCTTGTCGCCATAAACGAACTCATTATGTCCAGTAGTTTCGTAATTTTGTCCTCACTGGACTTTATACTATTACATTTTTTAGAGTTTTTTCACTGGAGCCCTTCACGCTCCCCTCAGACGAACCGCTGTTCCCAACACCGGGAGCGGCCGCTTGAGTACTCTTACTCACTGACCTGTGACTGGATGGTCTAGACGATTTTCCGGGTGTCACTAGGTCGGAACGACCCCCTGACTTGGTGTGTGACACGTCTGTCTCCCCCAACATTTTCCGCTCATCACGTGGCGACACCTGTCGCCGCAGCGACTGTACAAAGGACGGCGACTCGATGTCCGTCGTAACACCAGGGAATGGCACCATAGCAAGTCCTAAACAGGCTAGATCCGAAAAATGTCTCGATTCCTTGGCTCCCAAAACCTCCACCTTGTCCGTGATCCGTTGCTCGAGACGTGTTGCCTCTTCATCAAAAATCACGTTGGCCGTGGCCTGCATCGAAGCAAGTAGCTCTTCGTTAGAAAAAGGCACAATAACTACCTGTCCCGTCCCGCAAATTTTAGGATCAACCTGCGGCAAATCGTCTTGCACTACCACGCTTTCTTGGATCGCTGCGAAGTCATTTTCATTTTTCGACGCCATCTTGGTTTCCTCCTCTTGCTGGGTAAAAACCAACGGCATCTCCGGATTTTTGGTTATTTCCACTAGCCTTTCGTCCACCGAAACCGCTGCTGCCCTGGCCCTCTGATCCACCTTTTGGTCCGATTTTTTCCACGTATGTAGGATTTCCTTCACGGTAGATCGACGGTGTACAGTTCACAAACTTTGGTGACGAAATTACACGGCCTGCACTCGCGACAAAGTGGGTAAAAATCCCTCGACTGTTTTTTGCAAGTACACTTGTCAAACGTCTTCGATTTAAGTCTCTCACGAAGCCTCCTCTACTGTGGCCATTTTTCTGCCTGAAAACGTTGATAATTCCTCTCTCAATCGTCAAAACGAAAGTAGCGATGTACAGCACGTATCTCAATGACGTGCTCAAAATGTGGTGAAGGGAATAACAAGATGGCGGCCTCCTAGATAGGAGTAGCAGCGCACCAGGCGGGAGTGGAGAGAAAGTTTTGGTACAAGCTAAAAAAGGGAGTTTTTTAGTTGATAAATGAGCAGCAATAGTGTAAAATGGTGATTTTAAACATAATTACTTACGTAAGTATTTGCAGGTAGTAAGAAATTCCCCTTAAGTTCAGAAATTCACAAAACCACAAATTCCACTGTACGATCAGAATTTCGAAAGAACACAGGTGTGCGTGGGCCGCAAAATCTTTTTGCACATTCTCCGCAACCACATCCGAGATTGGTTCTCGCTCTGCCGGTAACAACCAAGTGTCCTTACATTTTGACCACCACGCCGCCACATCGGCCTCCATTGTCCACACTGGGTGCTTCAGCGTTATTGCGGTCGGCAAGGCCTATTTCGCTACGCTACTCAGTAATCCGACGTCATCAACCATCCCCGGTTCTTGTCTGTTTCTACAGATCGGACCCATCCCTGCGTTGGCTGCATTTTCTCCTGGTATATGCCACTCTTCCTCCCAACTCCAGAGGGTAAAGCCAATCCGCACCGAATTCCTCGAATCCTTCATTTCTTTCTCCTCGCGCCGAGTTACCCAACAGCAGCGCATGCCGCCATTGTCGCTTTCGTAACTATACACCTCGCCTCTATCTCTGGCGGAATCAACAGGATATTCGCTAAACGCCTCGTCACATTGACAGAAATTTCGGCTCGGCATTTCATAACACCCTCCGTCCCTCGGACGGCAGCCTCCCCTCGGACGCATGTCTGGCACATCGTCAGCATGACAAAAATCATTTCGAAGCAACACCTGTTGCAATGCCTGCATTCCTGCATTTCCTTACTCAGGATAGCTGGTAAACTAGAAATCCATTCTGCTAGACTTCTCCACGGAATGGCCTACACCGCTACAGCTCCCAATACCTTCGGTCTCAAACCGCCATCTTGAAAATTGTCCGTCGTTTTCTTCGATGAATCTGCAACAACCCGCTCTGCATCCGTTCCATCCGTGGGGTAATCACGCAGAGCTTGCGACTTTGCTTCATCCTCCTTAGGCATGACTGACTGCAGTTGAAATAACAATCAAAATTCAAATTTCGTGAAAGACGACGCCAAACTTGTACAACGTGCCGTACCAACGGCAAAAGAGATAGTGGGATCTAGACGTGTGGCAGGAAGGGAGGTACGGAAGTGACGCAGAGGTCGCGTTAAAAATTGCATAAATTAGAGGAAATTTTATGCTAATGAAGGAAAAAGAAGTGCCGATAGGTAGAAGGGACATCCCAACAAGTAACACAGCGAGGAGTGATATGAATGAGAACCTTCACTGCCATTTGTAATCTGTATACAAGCACAAAACCGTTTCAGCAAGCTAAAATATAGACACTACAGTTACTACTAGTATGGGGCTCCATTCTACTGAACATTAAAACCACCCAAATTTAGGCCTATTCTCTACTGATGAATCCAGAAACAGTTTGAAGAGATTTCTGTGGGTAAGAGCAGCTTGATTACAATGTAATCCGTTTATTACTACTTCAATTGTACTTTTGAGTTATATTTCGCAATCAATAAATAGAAACACTTTCCACGAATCACCTTCGTTTATCACGTAGTATGTTACTGTAATCGTCCATTTTGTGATTTGACAAAGACGGTTATGTCCATTAGGCAACTTTCAAGCTCTCCAAGGAAGTGGCAGTCATAAAATGTTATAGCTTGTATGCAAAGAATACTTAAGGCTATGCCGGTAATTAATTTTGTTCAAATGTGTAATAATATTGCTTTTACACAGCACTCGGAACTTGGCTGAAATGGCAAAATGGACTTGAAAGTCAGTTTGTCAAAACGACACAGAATTGTACGACTAGTTTTGGATGCTTCAGTTAACTGCAAAGAGGAAATCTTAAAAGATAAAATTAAGGGGGGGGGGGGTATGCACATCATTTCCTTCCCTCCGATTTCAATAATCAAAGTCTTTTTTTTCCATGTAAGAATCCACATCTTGCAATTTATGAACAAGTTACTCATTAGACACAAGTAATTTAAGTAACTATATTTTTCTAGTTTGCACCAACAGACTATGCTGAAAAAAAGAAGCATACCAAAATGTACACATAATTTAGAAACTTAACCAAGTTATTTCAGTATTTGCTAAGAACGCAAATACTGCAACTTGAAAATAATTCTACCACGAATCTCAGAATAGCACCATTTAAAAGCTTTTAAAAAAATAAAGTTAAAGTGAACGTCGAACTTGCTCAATTTTTGGTCAAGTAACTGCAGTGATATTTGACAAGTACGACTGCTTCATGTCAAGGAGGCGCAAATAAACTGATCATATACTCTGGTAGAAAATTGTGCTTCCGATTAGGATCAATCAATACAGCAACAAAAAGAGACAATGAAAGTACAAAATTCTGGATAGCAACAGTCTCTGTTGAATCAAGGGATTTATTCACCCTTGCTGAAAAATACACAAGGTTTAATTTCCCCATTCATAGTTTCCAGAACTCTTCAAGATACCTTTCAAGTTTACTGTATATTTAAGTTACATATTCTATACATAGGAGACAACAAATGTTCAAGACCATAAAATAAAAACAAAATCACCTGCGCCGCAAACCATTTTCTGCGACGGGCGCCAAACGGAACCAACACTTCAATACAGGCGTCGAGTCCTGGAAAATATTGCTGTTCTCAAAATACTTACAACAGACTAATTATCAAATGGACAACCTGATCATACAGTAATTTACAGGAAACCAAAAGAGAAATAGTTTTTACTCACAGGATTATACACTAGCAAGCCGTAAAAAGTTTAGCAAAGTCCATGATGTTAACGAATTAGTCAGCACAGTCAGCTTAGCATAGCTTGGTGAAGCGTAGTAGTCAGAAATCAAGAGTTAACTGACTTGGCAAAAAACTAACCAACAAGCATCCAGCTCAACATTGCTGTTCTAACGCAAAGAAACAATACACAAATACGAACAAAAAAGAAAAAAAATTGATTTACTACTAACGGTTCCTTATTTTATCAAACAGCTCGCCAAATTCAAAGTGAAGAAATCACAACAACGTTGCCGCATATTTAGTGCAATCTGTACAAAACAAAAACAATAAGTAAGGAATTTACGGCAACGACATCTGTACGTGAAGTCTTTTATTTTCATTCCCTCTCGCTCCGTCAATTTTTCAAGTCCAGTTCTCTCGCTCTCATTTTTTTCTTTTTCTAACAACGATTGAAAATGTCCGTCACAGAAACTAACTGATATAAAGAATGTTTGTACTTTCTAAAAGATGGCGGCCATGCCCACCTGATAGTCCTGAGAAGTCTGGCAAAAACGACACTAGAAATTTGTAGTGCTAAGATTATACTGACTTGTCAAAGGCATGATAAGAAAAATCTACAGGACACCAAAGCTCGCTCCAGCCACACTCGCACACATACGTACATACACACACATACACGCACACAACTTGACTATAATACGTACACACATCTGTACAGTTCTAGACTCTGATACACACCGACGGTTTCAACTGGGAGCAATTACACAGATTTACAGCCTCAAGTCGTGGAACACCGATTTGGCAGACAATTTCAATTCACTAAACAATTTTATCTCGGGCAGTCAGACAGCTTATCTGATATATGAATGGCAGTTCAACACTGGTATTTCCGTATAGTATTACTACGTTTTAGTGATGGAATCTTTGGTCACCACTAGTGGCTGCATGTTACTAACATTAAATAACTGAACCAAATTCTTGAAAAGGAATTACTAAGGATGGTTTTTGCACATTTTCCCCTTCAAAAGTGACAAGGTCATCAGGCTTTTACTTTACTATTTATTCTATTGATTTATTTATTTTTACAAACTGACTTAGAAAAAAATGATCACTTAACCTAATGATCACCTAACCTAACCCACTTACAGGGTTCTTGCACAAAATTCATGCTCTAACCATTTTTCTGGCTACAATTTCTGGATTTTGATAAATAAATATACAATATTTAAGTTATAGACTTCAGGTTATAATTTGCATTGGAATGCCAAAAGTGTGGGAAAATTGCATTACTTTCCAACAATGATGGTAAAATAATAATGGGTTAACCCGAACATGTCTTGAACCATGTAATAATATGTTCATATTTTAAGTAGAACGATGAATATTTAATAGCGACAACAGTTGTTAAAATTATCCAAGAACCCAGTGGCTCTTCGGAAAGGATTTAAAATATCTTGATCACAAGCCTTCAAGTCGACATGACGACAAGAGTAAAACGTATGTCACTTTGGTCACCACCAAAACGTGGCACTATTTACTGGCACCAGTTTCAAACAAGTTGTTCATAAATTCACGCACTTATTTGGTGAATTAAAATTTTTTAAATTAAAAAAAAAAGAAGTGTTTTCTCAGGTCCCACCACACAAAACTGGTGCGGCGCTAAGGGCTTTTTGGTATAGGTTACCACAATTTTTTTCGTTAAATAATTTTAAATTTGCACCAACATTAAAACTGTGACAAGAAATAAAATTTTGTTTATTCTACTGTATAGCGAAAGATAAAAATCCTTAGAATATTAAAAAATATTGTGCCCCAGAAGGGAGCAAAAGACAAGCCGATAGCCGCGCCAAGTTTTCAAGTAAACACGAGAACCAAGTAGTAGGCAACTAGCGGTGACCAAATTCTCGACTTTCATCACAGACTGCTGGCCCGAATTGGTCAACTTTAATTCTCTTTACTTCTCTACACACTTTAACACACTACAGCTTTGACAACTGCATCCAGACTATGTAAAAACAAAGGTGGTGAAAATTACTCTAAGAATGTGTGCGTGTTACTTAAGCATTTTCTTATTTAATTTGTATTTCTTTATTTTTTTTTCTTCATACTGTTTATATACATACTGATGACATGGGACCTTGGTGATGTTTCTCAAACCATGGTAGCAAAGTTGCGACATCGTTCGTACCTTGCCGATACATTACAGCCAAGACTGGGATAGAAACGGCGGCAAAGTGCTTTTTTTTTTTTTGTTACTTGGTTCTTCTTCACCGTGGGGAGATTCTTAACATGAAAATAAACGCAAGTTGGCAAACACAAGTGTTTAAGGAGAGTAGCAAGGTACCCCTTCTCAATTATCCCGGCATGTTTATCTGGCGCTGCGATACAAAAAAGTCGACAGTCAAATTATGTACATATTGATGTGAAGCTTCGTACAGAAATATTCAAACAGCACAGTTTAGGGCATAAAGTATGGTTCAGAAGATCCAAAAACTATCGACACTAACAGCACGTGAAAGGCAGCGATACTTTTAGAGCCTTTAGGCAATCGAATGAAGAACAGTTGAGAGACTACGTAACACACTTTCTCACTTAAACTTTACGTCTTCTTACGTTCATTCTACTTGGTAGGCAAATGAAACCACAAGGCACGATTTTTTACTTAATATCTGTGTAGCCTGCAATTTACTTACTGTTTAACAGAAGGTACAGAGTTGTGAACATCAGATTTAATTTGTAAATTTATTAACAACTGAAAGCAGCTAATGTTACACGAATATTACCTTTTTAGATTAGCTTGGCACATATCCTTAAAGGAGCTGGATTTTTCTTTTGCTTTCAATACATTTGCAAAAAAAAAAAATTGTTAAATTTCAAGTTTAGAATTAAAAATATACCTTCCAAGTTTCCCTTCGGCAAATTAAAAGCAACTTCACCTTTCAACAAAGCTAAGTGACAAAATAGATGTAACGAGCCAACTTTATTTTTAAAACGACGAACTCCAATGTTAGTTTGGTTAAATTAGTAAGTTGAAATTGGCTTCGGTCTGTGTTTTCTGCACCTTAGAGAAACCCCGCTTCCCCTTAACTTGGCTGTTGGAATCTATCGTTAACGAGGCGCTTCGTCGAATGTTTTTTTTTTTTAATACACAACACGCAGAGACTACGGAGATGACAGAGTAAGGGCTACCCTATTGGGACTGGGGAGAAAACAGGAAGATTTGTTGATTCAACTGGGAACAAAGTTCAGAATTCAATTTCTAATTTTTCCTCCGTGGAACTTCGTCGAAGGACCTTCTTTCTTCCTGGACCTTTATTTCTCTTTTGCGAAAACCATTAGGCGAGCGTCTTCTACGCTAGTGATCATCACTATAGGGAAGTGTGAGAGAAGGAGCTTGAGCTGTTGCTATGGGCCAGGCTGAGCATGCTCCCTGTTAAACTCGTGCTGTCGTCCGGGTACGGCTCTTGCGACGCTTCCGCAATCGCCATGGCGCTGAAGCCTAAACGAGCACTTTCGCGGTCAAAATCCTCAATCTCGCGTGCCTGACGCTCGTGGAGCAGACGAATCCGCTCTGACCGCTCATGCTGGAACTGTTGGACTTCCTCTTCCATCTAAAATGAGAAAAACCGAAGATCAGTGATAATTGCTGCACCACATTGATCAACAGGGTTCGCACACAACCTAACACGTTCTACACTTTTTCGCAAAATTTTTAGAGAGCATTTTATTTCTCTTTTATGTACCTTATCTTAAGCCCATCGTTACCAGGACGTCGTAGAAAAATCCAACCATCGTACTTTGAATGTACACTACGGGAAAAAATTTGTGTTGACGCTCAAATTCAAACCTAAAATACTCATCAGTATTCCGAGAATTTTTGATAGGCATATGTCCATAAAGGTGTTCAATTATGGTGCCCCTTTCTTCTTCAGGCTATTAAATGTGTTTTCTTCTGTATTTTTTACATCGTTGTTGTGCTAGCTGTATCGAGGGAATTATTTAAACAGTGCGGACCTCGTAGCCCTCTATGCGTTAGGCCGAGCTAGCTGTTATTGTCATTGTGTATCAGACCAAGTTTGTGCCTTGGCAACTGCCTTAGCAACGAATAAACTTGGCCTACGCACAACTACAACAGTGAGCACAACAGCGATGTAAAAAAAACAAGACATTTAATAGCCTGAAGAAGATAGGGGCACCATAATTTAACACCTTTATGGACATACGCCTATCGAAAATTCGCAGAATACTGACGAGTATTTTAGGTTTGATGTAAGCGTCAACACAAATTTTTCCCATACCAGACAGGACCTATGGTTGTCTTTGAAATTATCACGTGTACATAGATAATTAACGCAATCAGATCTTGCGTCCTTTTGACTCGGAGACTTAAGCTTTAGTAGTATAAATTGGTTTCTGTTTGGTTAACATACTACCAATTCCTTAACTCCATTAATAAAAAAAAACTGATGCCACCTACAATGCTTAGGTGCACCTTGCTTGCATCCATTCTGGGTTTTCTTTCCTGAATGGGCCTGTATCCCAGTTAAGTCTTAATTCGTTTTGTCAGGCAATCATAAGCACGGAAGATGGGCATGCTTGGAGGGTGGGTAGGGATTTGGTATTAAAGGCAACTAAGTACTTACTTGTTTTGTCAGGCATTCATAAACACAGAAGGCAGGCATGGAGAAACGTTTTTTTTTTAAAAACACTACACTACACACATAAATGAACTAACGTCCACTTGAATCTTTGGTGAAATTCAGTCGTCCACTTTCTTCAGAAGTAACAGATGCTCGGCCATTAGACAATTCCAACAACAAGGCCTTCTGCTAATGAACATCGCTAAGCCCACCAATGGACAAATTGACCGACTTGTGACGC
>JAHWFP010259292.1:2156-28752 GCA_023313725.1 Lithobius niger | reverse complement strand
CCCCCCCCCCCGGGGGGGGGGGGGGGGGGGGGGGGGGGAGACAACAAGGTTCCAGGAACAGGGATAATCAGAAGGATCACATGGACCAAGATTACCCAACCAGCATGTTACCAGTGTGAAAATTTGTGAAAAATTAAAAGTTGTTTGTAAAATTGTGTGAAAATGTGTAAAAATTTAGTAAGCTGTGTGAAAAATTTGGATTTCATGCCAGTCAGCAACAAACTTTTTTATATTTTAATGGGATTTTGTCACATGGAAATGCTGTTGTGCAGTGAGGTTTTAGTGAAACTAAACAAATAATTGCCGATCATCGTCCAAGACTTTCAACTGGATCCATCAGTGGGTTGCGAATGACATCTTCATTCAGATTCACCATGGTCGTTACCCCAAAAAGCTACCCATTATCCAAGAACTGTTAGCAAGTAGTAGTTGCAAGGATATCGAGAAAGAAACTCTATTGAAGCCAAAACAAAGAGCCGAGGTAATGATGAACACAGGAACAGAACAGTTAGAGACAGCATGCAAGGAAATGGACATTGTTCGAATTAAGTCGGCAAACACCATCATTCAAAGTGCAAAAGAATCTGTTGCAAATGCTAATGAGCAGTTAACTCATCTTGAAGCTGCGCAACATTATACAAAGCGAAAGAAAAATTGAATACTATTTTAAGCTCCTGGCAAAACTCTACTTTAACTGTTAAATTCAGTAATTGTAATTCGGCATATATAGGCTACCGTAAAAGAAAAGTATGAAAATTTGTTAATTTGGCTGTGTGAAAAATGTGAAAAAAATGTGAAAAATTTTGAAAAGATGGTATCACCCGTGAAAGGGTCAGTGACGTGCCATGGAACAAACCTGCCCACCTTCACCGACAGGTGGGGGGGGGGGGGGGGCGGGTTTTTTTGGCGCCTGGCATAATTTAAAAAGGTGAAAGAAAACACACTCGGCCCTGCGAACCATCAACCCCGGCTACACCCCCCCCCCCTATCCTCGATCACAAGACTGGCAAGGGAAGCTCCGCTGAAAATGCTGTGCCGGAGAGGATTATCGAGAAGAAAGGAGGGGGCAGAAGACTTATCTTCAACCTGCGGTTGTTAAACTCGTTCATCCGAACCATGCACTTCAAGATGGAAATGCTGGGAACCATTTGAGAAGCGCTTTGCATCAACGAATACACGACCTCAATAGATCTAGGGGACACGTACTTACATGTTCCTCTACACCCAGCATGTCGAAAATTCTTCTTACTGGCCGTCAACGGGTGGGCTTTCCTATTCCAGGTCCTGCCATTCGGGTTAAACACGGCTCCGTACGTGTTCACCGCCATCCTGAAAGCGGTCCTCAGCTACCTGCACCAGGAGAGAATCAAAGCACACGGCTACCGCGACGATTGGCTCTTAAGGAACATCCTAGAGGAAGTTTTTCAGAAACAATCAAGAAGGACGTTCGACCTCCTGAGCAACCTGGGCTTCGGTGTAAACCTACGGAAGTCAAGGATGGTACCAGAACAATCATTCATTTTTCTAGGAGCGGACTTCGAGTCTAGATCATTCAAGGTGAAGCCAGCGGAAGACAAAATCGGCAAGGTACAACAAGGAATTGCACACCTGCTCTCTCAGCAAACAGTTACTGCAAGAGAACTAAGCAGCGTAATTGGTCATAGAGACTCTATGGCGGATTTGATACCTTGGGGCACGTGCAGAGCCAGAAGCCTGCATTGGTTTCGGAAGGTGACATGGGTAGTAAGGAAGTCGTGGGAAAACCCCATCCCCCTCACGAATCTACCGAGGAAGTGAGTGGAATGGTGGGGGAATACTGCAAACCTGAGGACAAAAGTCCCAATCCACAACGGAGCCACAATGAAGACCCTCGTCACGGATGCATCGTTAACCCTTTCGAGCCTAAGCGACGATATATCGTCGTTGCAATTCCGCTGCGTAAAAGCCTACACGACGCTGTATCGTTCGCCCACTTCACCGCACTGTTAAAAAAATAATAATTCAATTGCGTACATCGGAGATGTAATACCGATTGACTTGGGTATTTTGGAACGTATATTTTCGGTTAATTCCGATTAATATGATTTAATATTATCTTTTTTATTACCTTAATCGATGTTATTGTATGCATCGTGACCAAAATCTACGTGAAAATTGCGTTTGTTTGCTGAAAATAGCGCTTGGTTCAAACCATCGTATCTCCAGCACGACGCAACGTACAGCCGCCATCTTGGTCGCGTTCGAGAGAGGGGATTCCCAATTTTCTAGCCCGCGAAAAATGACGTCATCAACCCCCACGTCACTGCCTGTATTCCTCGAATCAATTGTGCCGTTTCAACGGACTTTGTTCATACGCTTCGGCATCGCGATCGCTGATTGGTTCGCTCGCGGCACTCTTCGGCCGTCTACAAGTGACGTCACGCGAAGCGAGTGAAGGTCGCATCCATTGGCGCTAGCATGAGTGCGTCGCATTGCGGGCAGCCGGTCGCAATAGCTGTCCTACGCGAGTTGGTAGTGGGCTTCCAACGATCGCGAATTTTGAAGGAATAAAGCAACTTTAAACTATTTTTACGGTAATAAAATATAAAATAATGATTTCGGAAGTAATAACAGGCGTTGTGACGGAAGAATATCGAGTGGATGTTATCATTCCGAGTACTCTAAGTTGAAACTTTCGTTAGCGCTGTTTACGTAGTCGAACTTCAGGATTTTTTTAAATAATGAAAACATAAGACGATGGACCCAATTATATTTCTGGCCAATAATTTACAGTATAATAATTATATCTGCGAATTTTTATACTACTAGACCGCATAGTTTTTTTTTTACAATTTATTTTCGTGAGGCATGCAACTTGTTCATGGCAGCCATGTTGCGGCCATAGGCTTTTTCAGCAGGGAAATGAAAAATGGCGTTAGGCTCGAAAGGGTTAACCGGATGGGGAGCGCACTTGGAAGACATGCAACTTGCGGGAAGATGGTTGATAGTTAAAACTCAACTCCACATCAACAATTTGGAACTAAAAGCAGTCTTGAAAGCGACTGGCCTACTTGAGGAGAAGGGACGAAATCCATCTCCCTCCACAAAGAAGTATCTGCAATATTTAAGATTTGTACGAACCTTAACATCACTCTGATTCCGCGCCACATTGCGGGGAAGTCGAACGTCTTAGCGGATCAATTATCAAGACAAAACAAGACGGCCCCAGCAGAGTGGACCCTGAACCCAGACGTCTGCAAGTCGATCTTCAACCTATGGGGACAACTGATGGTGGACCTGTTCGCCACTTTTCAGAACAAGAGGATCGAACAGTTCGTGTCACCGTTTCAGGACGAGAGAGCCTGGGGGGCGGACGCCTTCAGTCTGGACTGGAACAGGAAGTTTGCCTACCTGTTCCCGCCATTCAATCAACTTCAACGTGCTCTTTCAAAAATCAGGGAATCAGAGGGGAAATTCATCCTGATCGCCCCGATGTGGGCAGCGGCAGGGTGGTTCGTAGACCTACTGGAGCAACAGAAGGAAAAACCAATCCCACTATCCCAGAAGAAAAGACCTCCTCTCACAGCACCAAGGAAGAACTCTTCATCCCGAACCGGAGAAGCTTCAGCTTCACGCCGGGTTTCCTGTAAAAAGAAAACTCGCAAAAGAAGGATTCGAACAGCAGGTTGTAGAAAAATTGGTTTGGTGTCACAAGAAATCCACAAGTAGAGGAGATGGCACGCCTAGTGTTCCATCCACTAGAGGTATCTACCCGTGCGATCCAAAAGCGACAAGACGTCTCAAAGTTCCTGGTAGAACGATTCGACGAAAAGCTGTCGGTGACCACCATTAAAGGCTACAGGTTGTCGATTAACTCCGTCCTTACCTTCTATTGGAAGAAAAGGATTATCAGAAACGTGATTATCTCAAAACTAATGAAGTCTTTTGGGGTACTCAGACCTAGGGTTAGGAAGTTGCTGCCCTCATGGAACCTCCCACTAGTGCTAGAGCACCTAGCAGGCGGGACCCACGTATGAACCGATGAGCACAGCATCTACCTTGATGCTGACTCAGAAAACGTTATTCCTCGTGGCAATGGCTACAACTGGAAGGCAGAGTGAATTAGTAGCACTTTCAAGACACAGGAACTGCTTCCAAGCGTCAAAAGGCTGGTCTCGGGTCACCATGACCTACTCCCCGGAATTCGGGGCTAAAACACAGAAGCCAAACGAAGGAGCAAATCCGATTACCATCAACGCCTTCAGTGTCATCCTAGGGAAAGAAGACTCGGAATGGACCCAATGCCCAGCGAGAGCACTGAGCTATTACTTGGACCGTACATCGGAATTTTCGTCTTGAGAATCTCGACGAATTCACACCCCTGTTCCTGACAACAGTCTCAGGCACAGACGAGCCATCAACAACCCCTGAGATGTCGGCAAAGATCACAGCAAAATGGATCTGCTAAACGATCAAGCGGATATACGAGTCCCAAGTAGTATGTCTCGACATCCCACTGGAGGTCAAGGCTCATGAACTGCGGGCATTAGCGGCATCCTGGGCATTTGCTGTCGGTATTCCACTGCAAGACATAATGACAGCATGCACGGGGCGACATAGGTCAACCTTCGTCAGCCACTATTTCAGACAGATTGAAGACACCTTAAGACTGGAACGTCTAGGTCCAATCGTTGTCGCAGGAGCCACCACACACGGAGAGCCAAAGAACTAACAAGAAGCAGCAGTAGAAGGTAAGTGTGAAATTTCTTGCTACCCAGTGTCTGGCTTAACCCGCGTCTATGGGACGAAGTCAGCTAAGGTGAGGTTAGCATTTTTGGAAGATGTAAAAACTAGTTTTAGAAGTAAAAGTGGTTTTTACTATCCTGAAATACTCTACCGGAACGGGTACCCACCCACCGACCAAGTAAGAATAGGGTACGAAAAAAGTGACGATCGAGGTCAGGAGGAGCAAGCACTCCGACGGCCATAGCCTTAGGGCAAACTGGGTGTAGCATAGAAATGTTTTGGAGCATGGGCAGTTGGGAGCTTAATGCTCATGAATAGCTAAGTGAGGTGACTATTTTCGGATAGTAAAAACCACTTTTACTTCTAAAACTGTAGTTTCTTTCTGCTGCTAAATACAATACCTGTCAATTTTTGCATTGTTGTTTCAACGATGCTACCTTTGCATTCAGATTTCAGTTCACGATGGCCGCCTCAGTCACCCGATCGCACATGCGTGGTCCTCCCTATAAGAATGGAAACCCCAGTGGGGTTGTCATCTCTTTGTCTCAAGCCGCCGCTGTGGCTACATCTCCAGTTGCTGCCTTTTGGATCTGAAGTCGTCGTGCTCCCTCCCGTTGTCTCCCGGGATCGCCCCACACCTGAACCGCCGTTCCCGGTGACGAGTCTGTCTCTCCACCTAAGAGCGACTCACCCCGACACGCTTCCGTCCGCCGCACATGTCCTGTCCACGCACTGAAGTCGTCGTGGCTGCCTCCCGTTGTTTCCCGGGATCGCCCCACACTTGAACCTAACGCCGTCCCAAACCGTTGTCCTCGGCAATCTGGATTATGTTGGCTTTTGGCTGGCCTCTCGGCGTTTGTCGCTCCCTGGCTGGTTTGCTACCCCCGGTGTCGCACGACCCCACTTTGGGCCACTCCGTAATCAACTTCGAGTCCTCCCCTGCCTTTCCGGGATCCATGTGCTTTCCATGTCGCATCGGGATTCTCCTGTCGCCCCTTTGGGTTCCAGCTCCTCTACGACGACGTCTCATCTGTCGCCCGTCACGGCCCATCAGTTGTCACCGGTCGCCTTTTCACGTCGCCCTGTTTTGCCGGTCGTCGCTCGTTGGTCCCGTCCAATGCCTACGCATTTTACCGAACTGACTTTCAACTTCCTGTTCGCCGTTCAGCTATCCTTCGCCTCACACGATAACGCTGTGTCGTCCCGTCTTCGTCACCATCGCACGTCCTGCCTCCTTCAGCCTTCTTGTCGCCCAGCCTTTCCCTAGCTGTCCCTTTTCATCACGCCGGTGACAGTGTCGTCCCTGTTTACCGCCAATGCGCGTTCGCACGCGCTGTCATCAGGATTTCCTGCCTTCACCAGCAGCCGGCCGTCCCGATCGTCTCCTCAACGAGTCTCCCTGCCTGCCCCACAGCTCCTTGCTCCTGCCGTGCTGTAGCCTGCTCTCGCGTGGCAATCGGCGTTTGCTTCTTTGCCCTCCGGCGTCCATTGGCATCTTCAGCCTCTCGGCCCTACCGCATTTTGGCCTCTGGCCTCCCTTACCCATTCACTCTTGACCGGTGTTTACAATCCACCACTCTACCTTCTCTCTGACGACTTAACACCCGTATATCAGCCTTCATTTCTCCCCTAACATTCGCCTAACATTACCACTCGGTACCCGCTTCTCGGCATCACCTTTTCCGTCTCCGTACAACACCCCTTGTCGTCTTCCCGATTGTTAGGACTTCCCTCCAACAACCCGTCTCCTTTGCGCCGCACGACACCTTCTTGCTTCGCTCTCGGCACGCCGCTCTCTCACGACACAGCCGCTTCGTTCTCCCGCCCTTCACCTGATTCTGGGTTCTGCCTGCCAGCCCCAGACCTCACCACCCTGGCCATGAGGAATTTGCTGTCCCCTCACACATTCACGTCCTCTTCAGCTGATCTCCGCACAAAATTTGGGCCAAGTCACCCCCCCCCCCCCCACGCCTCACTTGGCTCTTGTCCCTTCATAACAGCCAACTACACGCCCTCCCAACTCACGACACTGCCACGCTACAACGTGATCGATCCCGCCTTAACCGCTTCCTCCCCGGAAGTAGATGCTGCAGCAAACTGGGGCTCACTTGTTGTTTCCGACTTCCCCTTGTCGTTTCCGCTTCCGAATCGACTTTTTCCCGCCTCTCCCTGCTCGTGTAAACTGTGCCATTTTTCCTACCTAGCGTCCCCCAGGAACTGGCTTTGTGGCTGAACCCCAAACATGGTAAAAATAAAACGTGCAAAAAGATTCGAAGATGACAAAGTCCTCTTCTTCGGCGGCATCCTGGTGATTGAGGACCCCGGCTCCTGTTCGTGCCCCGGCGTAAAAAAAACCCCGCCTGACTAATCCACACAAAAACGTGTGCCAATTTCACCGTAAATGTGATTATTATAACATTCCATATTCAATCTGTGTTACCATACCCTTGGCCGAATGGAGATTAATCGCGGCCACCCACCAGGCCTCAGCCATCCTTAAGCGCCAAAGGCATCAACGTGCCCATCTACTAAAAAAAACTAAGAGGAACAACAATCAACGGTTTCAAACCTCCTTGCCAATGACGCTTCATCCGCTCAGAAGCACTCAAGCTCATCGCCCCTCCTAACGTCAATCTTAAAGAACATTCTTCAAGCAATTTCATCCTCCGTTCTCCCAATCACTCCAAGGAAATCAACGCCTCCGTCAACAACTAGCTCTCCCGCTTCACAAGCTTCTTGGCTACCGTAGAGGATCCCGTAGAGCACTCTTCAGCCATACCCTCTTCCGGGAATTCAGAGGGCAACACTTCTAACCAAGTTGATTCCCCTGCAAAATCAACGCATTCGCTTCCTGCCGACAAACTTCGATCGGATTTCGACAGTCCTTCTCCTTTGGACGGCAGCGTGATCCTCCACCCGTAATTCTGCTCTCGTTACTAGACACCATCCCGGCAACTTCATGCTTCTCCACCAGAGACTCGGATTTTGAGCGCCCTTCAAGTCCTTCTCCACAAAAGTCCGGTGACCTACCTTCTGTACCCTACGTCACCCCGTCAGTGGCTAAACAAGTAGCGAACTCTCAAACCCATCCCCTCTTTGGCCTGGATTCAAGTGATCTTCCCTACATAGAACATGTGAAATTGTTCACAATTTTAAAGCACAAAATACGCCTGAATGTTCGTGCAAAACAACTGTTCATTTCCAATTAGGAAAAAGCCAAACCTCTCCTAGATGCGACCCAAGACTACATTGAGTCCCTTACAACCACGATTTCGTCTCCAAAGAATCCAGTCTCTTCCCTTCAGAACGAAAACTTGAAACTTTTGAATCAAACTGTTCAACGCTCCATCTCGGATCAGTTAGCTTCTCGCCCAATGAGCCCCCCCCCCCGGCTCATTCTGGCCGGTGCGAACCGCTTCTCCTCGCCCCATGGTCATTTGATAAAATAACTTTCACGAAACCAACTCGTCCCACTTACAAGACTCCTTGCCGTTTTCACCACCCACTTTTGGACCTCCGACCATCGGACCTAAGAGTTCCCCCACCTTCTCTGCCAGCACGGCCGGTCATAGCAATGCCTATCAACGGCCCCCTAAAGAACTTGTCAACTTCTACCAATGATCATTTTGACACAACGAACCTATCACTCCATTGCGACATTTCAGATGCTTGGGAAACCCTAACATCCAACGCTTCAGGTCTTCCCCTCCACACTTTTTCGCTATGGCAATTCAACAATTCTAACTCATTTGAGCCTCTCCACCCTCTCATTACTCAACTCTCAAGTCATAAGACCACCGAACTTCCTTGTGATCTCTGCCGCCACAAGGCCAAGGCTTGTCACTATGGCGTTAGCAATGCCTCTTCCTAAAAAGAAAAAAGAAAAAAATTAACATCATCATGCCGGTCAGCAACTCAAAATCCGTCGATCCTTCCTACTCACTCTTTCCGGACATGAACTTTTTGCCACTCTCTCATCTCACTTCACTTTCGGCTTTTTTGTTCCTAGAACCATTCGTTCAAAAAAAAAGCTCCTCCAATCTTGGCTTCCAAGTCCTGACGAACCGACGACGTCTCTTGAAAATTATAAAAAAAAAAGAAAGAAAAAATTTTCATACCCAGTCTTACCAACATCATCCGAGTCACATAATCAGACTATAACTCTTTTCCAACCAAAACTGTTCTTTTCAACTGTCTTGACACAATTAGTGTTCATCAACCAATTTTTTATTCTCAATCTGATCCTGAACGAACTAGCATCCATGGAAGTGATCATTCATCTTTAAAAAAAAAAAAAAAGTGCTAAAGTTCCCCTGAGCGTCATTCATTCAGCCACGACATCCTGCCTCAATCCGACCGTGTCGCTGCCCAACAAAACCTTCTCCTGAGGGACATCAGCTTCTCCACATCCAAGACCTCCTACTCGAAACAGGTAATCAACCATCTCTTGTTCTGTACCAATTAAGCCATAAATGGTAATCCCCCTCCCCCCCCCACCCTCCGCCTGGCCGGTTTTTTTGTTGAAAAAAAGAGACCATACACCCCCAAGAAGAAGGGGTTCCGCACGCCTTGGCTTCCCTGGGTTACATCTGCTCCCAAATTCCAACCAGTGCGGGGACCATCACTGCCTGCCTCAGCACCCCAGGTCAAAAGGTGCCTGCCACCAACTTTGACGAGGTCAACCTGTCAATGCAAAAATTAACAGGTATTGTACTTCGCAGCAGAAAGAAAGAACATTTTGCCGGCCCTCGGCCTGGCCGGCTAAAAATGTTTTTTTTTGCTGAAAAGTACAATACCTTCAGGCCCTCCCTGCCTCCCCTCAAGTGTCACCTTTTGACATAGCTTGAGCTGCTTGAGACAAGGAGATGACAACCCTCTGGGGTTTCCATTCTTATAGGGAGAATCGCGTATGCGCGATGGGGTGACTGAGGCGGCCATCGTGAACTGAAATCTGAAGGCAAAGGTAGCATCGTTGAGACAACAATGCAAAAATTGACAGGTATTGTACTTTTCAGCAAAAGAAACCATTTTTAGCCGGCAAAATGTTCTTTTTCACAGCTATGCGCCCACCCACCTTCTAGTCCTGAGGATGATGGACGCGCTAATGAGTACACGAAAGCAAAGGAGGGCTGTCGTACCGAATACATAAGGCAGTTAAGGACAAGCGAAAACTATAATGCGCTGGACTCTTCTAACTGCCATATTAAATCAGTCGGATGAACTTCTTCACAACAAAACAGCTATTTATTCTTGTCATCATTACAAGTACAAAGTGCGTGGGCATGCTGAGCAAAAAACAACACAAAGAAGAGAGCGGAAATTTGTTAGCCTCTCAGCAGGGAAAACAGTTAAGTGCTACCCAAGGCATGCGGAGACATGTGACACCATTTAGTTGGAACGGTCACAGTTGTTAGTTTTTAAACAGACTTCTCTATGATGCCTTGCCCACTCCGTAAAACGGATCTGCTCGTTTTATGTGCTTGACATTGAAACCCAGATTAATTGCTTCTTAACTTTGATAAATATTTCGTCTCGTCCATCTGGCACCGCTTTATATAACTTGCGGCTTGGGAATTTCAATAAACGTTGTAGAATACAACAGGCAGAAGTGTCTATGGATCATCGATGTGTGCTAGTTGTTCGACAGAACACTGCTGCTTGTGTGCTCCCTGGCCGATTACTTTGTTCGGACGAAGTTTATCCTAGTGACCTAGTCCTATTAGGACACTCAGGTTTTTGGTGAGTTTACTCGGCGGCAAAACCCGATCCATACGTGCCATGACTGAAGAGACTAATTGGTTTAATCTTGCAAATCAGTATCCCCACTTGTCTCAATCTTCGTTTCAGTCGACTGGCTGTGGTAGTGGAAGGTTTGTCATTCCTCTGGACGAGTGGATTCCTTCCCTTCTTGGAAATTGTGGACACGCTCTAATCTGATTCTTTCAATCGCCCAGGCATGAAAGCCTTCGTCTTTTCAGCTGATATCTTCGACTTTTAGCTTTGCAAAACTCCTAAAAATGCATTAAAAATTCTAAAAATTGTGTAGATCTGGCAACTTTCCTTTATTTCCTCGTTTTCATCTACAATAACTTTCATCCCTGAATTGCCTTTTGTTCACTTTTTCGCTTTCTTCGCTTTCTTCGCCCACTCGCCATCTCGCTGTGTAAGGCCGTCTCGCCGACACGATGTCATAAAGTTTTTCTTTGTCTGAAGATCACCACTTATGGTCACTAATCGAAAAACAGTGTACATAGTTTAAAAGACGTGACATTGGAGCAGTTTTAATTTTTACATCTTCCAAAAATACTCACCTTATTTTATAGCTTATCGGAGCATGTTTGCTCTTTACCTGCCCATGACTAACGAGATTTCCACATGCTACCCCCAGCCTGCCCCCGGGCGCATCGCGTGTGCGATCCCAGCGCCAGGTGGCCTTCATCGTCACTTTTTTCGTGGGCAGCGTGGCTTGCGGACTTGGTCTACACGTCGCGTCCTTCGTTGCTCGTTTAAATCTTTTTATTTTTATTACCTGTCTACGTGCATGCTGCTGGATGACTGGGAAAGTGATCTACGGAACGTGTAAGCATAGACTTACTCCCGGCGATCGACATCCAACGTGCCGTCATTGTAGGAAGTGTGATTTCGTCACCAGACCGTGTGATCTTTGTCGGCAACACAGCGGCAAACAGCGCAAGAAGATTCGCCGCACTTGGCATCGATCTGACGATCGTAAACTACAGCGTGCTAGAAGGAAGATGTTGGAATCCGGTGGGAAAATCAACAGCTTAGATGAACGTTTACTCCGCGAGGGACTTGAAAAAGACGATTTCTTATCAGCGGAAGTAATGAACAAAGACCACAGCGTCAGCGACTCGACCGCATCGTCACCGTCAGTCGCCGATTCTCCAAGCTCGAAGACAAAGAAAACAACCTTGGATGCCATTAAAGAGATGCAAGCGAACATGATGAGGATGTTTGGTAGCATCAACGATCGGATTTCAAATTCGGAAGCACGATTGAAAGCCGATTTCGAACAGCAAATTATCACCAAGATGGGACCGGTCGACGAACTACTGGCGGGACCCAGCTCCCTACGGCCATCGGCCCCGGGCGCCGGCGCTCCAGCGCGCGGGACTCAGTCGCCGCAGCCCGGCGCTCCGACACGCGGGACTCAGTCGCCGCAGTCGCCGCGACACGACCACGTGGATAACGGACTAGGAATTGACATGGACTTCCCCATCTCGTTCAACTACGGACATTTGCACCACAATTCTGGGATTATTCAAGGAGAGGACGCCAATTTTAACCAGACGCACTCAAGAAAAATTGCATACTCAGCAGCTGGGGAATCCCAACCGGAAGGCTACACTGGACATTACAGTCATCATCAGCCCCCTAGGGCGACTCTGTCGCCGGGAGTACCCCTCGTTAACCCAGACCAGTTCATTTTACAGCTTCAGGGTGCTGCACAAACACCATTGGGATCGCAAGACCAGCAGTCACCTGTTGTTCAGCGACTGCCGGACGCAAGGAGGTAAAGAGACGATCGCCAGTCGCCCCTATCCCGCCAGGGACGGGATCGTCAACGGACAGTGGACCGGCGCACACCAAGACATTGGGGACAGTCGCCACAGTCGCCATTTAGGCACCTGTCGCCCCCAGTTCACCAAACTCAGGGACGACGTCATTCACCGGACCGACGTGTGACGCCAGTGGTCGGGAATCGCCATCAGTCACCACAACATCAACCTCGTCAAGGAAACCACTCAAATTACCAGACTACGAATAAGCCTGGTTATGTGAAAGCTAGAAGCCCCTCTGACAACAGGGACTCCAATCCTAGGAGACGAAGTAATTCGCGCGATAGATCCCCCCAACCACGGCGATCACGCTCGAAGGACGGTCCTTCACGGCCTTCACGTAAAAGAAGGAGGACGAACAGCAGTAGCAGCTCAACATCCTCCTCAGATGGGAGCGACGACAAGCCCGACGACGCAGAATTATCCAGGCGGAAGCTATTCGAACAACGGGCCAAAAAAGTGAGGCATTACCTACCATCAACCTTTTTCCGGGCTAGACCGGACACCTCGCCAGGGAATCCCGACGATCCTCCCAAAGCATCCTTTGCCAGGATGGAAGATCGGACAACTGAGTTTATCATGCTGCCTCAGTCGGCCATGCTTCACCGATCACTTCTGGATACCGGAGGCCAACTGCGCGACGGAGGAAAGCCAATTGTTACAGGAAAGGACCTGGAACGACACGACCCAAGTAAACTGGAATTTTTTTTCGGATCTTTCTTCGGCAACCACCACAAGGCCCCACCCAGGGCCAAGAACTATACCACCTTTAAGGAGGCCGAATATCTGGCGGAATCAGCATCGATGGAATTTGACTCATGCCTCCCGAAACCAACGTCCATTCAGATCCCGCTCAAGCATTATGAAGCGGAGGAAAGGCTCATGCGAATTGGTACGCGAGCAGCCTCCCACGCGGAATTAACAGCGTCATCAGCCCTAGCAGCCCTCCAATCATTCCTTCGCACACCAGTAGCTAACCAAGAACAAAAGATGCTCACGGACTGTGCGGATCTTTTGAAACAAGCCATTGAATACCAGAAAGAGACAATTGATTGGAACGTCCGGTCTACAGCAAATTTTGTACTTCACTGCCGAGACGCATACCTGAAAGGGGCACCAGCAATGCCTAAGGACACACTGGGCCGCCTCCGCCTTCTACCGTTCCATAAAACGGATAAACTTTTTAACGGCGAGCTTCTCACCATCGCCCCGGAGCTGAGGGATAAGACGAAGCCGCAGAAAAGGGACTCCAGCTACAACCTGAAGCAGAAAGGTTTCTCATGGAAAGTCGGGGAATCAAGGACCCTTTCCCGAGCCCCACCACTCGTCGGGACCCCAGAAACAGGGGGGCTCATTCTACCAGGGTTCCAAACATAAGAAGGGAAAGAACGGCAACGGACAACGGGATAACGACTACCGCCCCAAGAACAGTTCGTTCTCCCAGCAACGAGGCAAGAATGGGAGAGGGAAGGGCAACGGACAGTGACATCAGGAATCAACTGCCTGCACCCCTTCGCCGACAGGTGGGGGGCAGGCTACACTTCCACCTCGACACGTGGGAAGCAGTGACGGACGACCCCTTCGTACTGTCCATAATAAGAAGCGGTTACAAACCACCGTTCAAGTCGAGCCCCAGACTGTCGAAAGAAGCACCAAAGTGGATGATGCAAAGACGGGACAGAGAACTGGAGGAGGAAGTCGAAACCCTGCTGGAGAAAGGGGCCATCCGACAGGTTCCAGTGGGGGAAAAGGGATTCTTCAGCCCTGCCAGAGTCATCGACAAGAAATCCGGCGGCCGCAGGGTGATCTTCAACTTGCGCCGTCTGAACCAGTTTATCGACAAACAGCATTTCAAAATGGAGAGTCTCAGATCCATCCGAGAAGCAATTCAGGTGGGCGACCTCTCGACATCTCTGGATTTAGAGGACGCCTACCTACACGTACCACTACACCCGTCGGCGTACAAATTTTTCAAATTTGCTATCAACAACAAGGCCTACCAATTCACAGTTATTCCGTTCGGCCTATGCACAGCGCCCCATGTATTCACATCCATCCTCAAACCGGTTCTAAGTTTCCTCCACCGAAGTCATATCCGGGTCCACAGCTACCTCGACGACTGGCTCATCCGAGGCAGATCAACGTCGGAGCTACGGGAGCACACCACCCTCACCAGCACACTCCTGACGCAGCTGGGCTTCGGGATCAACCTGAGGAAATCCCGAACGGATCCAAGCCGGTGCTTCCCGTTCCTAGGAGCGTTCTTTCGGACGACCCCCTTCACGGTACGACCCTCGGACGAGAGAATACTAGCAGTGGCGCTAGCAATCAAAGAAATCCTGAATCTGCAGTCAATTTCAGCAAGAGACCTCAGCAAGATCATAGGGATGATCGATTCCATGGCGGACTTGGTTCCATGGGGACTATGGAGGGCAAGGAGCCTCCATTGGTTCCGGAAAACTTACTGGAAGGGGATCAAGTGGGAGGACATGATCCCCCTAGAGAACTTCCCACGGCAGGATGCCCTATGGTGGGGGGAGACAGCCAACCTCATATCTGGCGTGCCGATCCACCCGGGGAACCCGAGGACCTCTCTGTACACGGACGCCTCGCTGTCAGGATGGGGAGCCACAAGGGGGACCACCAACTGGCAGGAACATGGGACCTTCAGGAGCGATCGTTGCATATCAACAACTTGGAACTGAGAGCTGTCCTCCGAGCACTGGAACAGTGGGGACCGGCGTTACAAGGAGAAACGATCCGGGTGTTCTCCGACAATACATCCACAGTAGCATACATCAGGAGGGGAGGAGGGACCCATTCAGAGTCACTCCACCTAGAGGTGTCCAGCATCTTCAAACTCTGCATGGAATTCAACCTGACCCTCTTGCCCCGACACATCGCGGGAAAGACGAACGTGATAGCAGACCAACTGTCAAGACAGGCCAAAACGGCACCGGCGGAATGGTCCCTAGATCGCCGGGTGTGCCAGGCAGTGTTCCAACAATGGGGAAAACCAGTCATAGATCTATTTGCGACGTTCCTCAATACCCAACTTCCTCAGTTCGTATCGCCATTCCCAGACGACAGAGCTTGGGGCACAGATGCACTGAGCATGAACTGGAACGGACTCACAGCCTACCTGTTCCCTCCGTTCAACATGATTCAGCAGGCCCTGAACAAGATACGATTGTCAAAGGGCGCCTTCATCCTAATCGCACCTTACTGGACGGCGGCAGGATGGTTCGTGGATCTGATGGAGATGGCTTGCGAGGCACCGATATCCCTCCCGGTCACGCCGGCACTCCTATCACAACATGCAGGGAAGACACTTCACCCGGACCCAGCCAGGCTTCGGCTTCACGCCTGGAAACTGTGAGGAGGAAGTTGGGATCGGGCGGATTCACGGGAGAAGTCATCGACAAGCTCGTACAATGTCTACGTGAATCAACAAACAAGGTCTACAACACAAAATGGAAAAGGTGGTACACCTGGTGCTCGGAGAGGAATATAGACCCATGCGATCCTGCCGTAACGGACATCACGAAATTTTTCGTGATGCTCTTTGATCAAGATCTGTCCGTCACCTGTATTAAAGGATACAGAGCAGCAATCAACTCGGTGCTATCATTCTACGGGCGACGAGACATCGTGAAAAACCACGTCATCTCCCGCCTGATGCGATCATTCGGGAAACTGAGACCCCGAGTTAAGAATCTCCACCCCGGCTGGAATCTCCCTCTAGTTCTCTCCTACTTGTCAAAACCACCATTCGAGCCATTGGGGAAGGCCCCCCTATTAGCCCTCACTCAAAAAACTGTCTTCCTGGTAGCGATGGCAACTGCGGGCAGGCAGAGTGAGGTAGCAGCTTTTTCCAGGAACAAGGCGTGCCTGCGCTTCACGAAGGGCTGGTCCCAAGTCACGCTGATGTGCAAACCAGAGTTCCGTGCGAAGACGCAAAAACCACACGAGACCTCAAAACCAATCACGATTGAAGCTCTCGGGCCCATCCTGGGAAGTAGGGACTTGGAACGCACTCACTGCCCAATAAGGGCACTGAAGTACTACCTGGACAAGACTGCGGAACTGAATAGCACGGACGAGACAGTACACGTCCCGTTGTTCCTTGCAATCGACCCGACAACCCAGCAAGCCACCATGAAGATACGCCTCACACCAGCCAAGATAGCGCAGTGGATTGTCAGCACAATTCGTAAAGCCTACGAATCATCAGAGGATTGCATGGATATCCCAGCGGACATCCGAGCTCATGAGCTCAGAGCGCTGTCCGCGTCTTGGGCATTTGCGGCCGGGATTCCTATACAGGACATCTCAGCAGCATGCACGTGGCGGCACAAAAACGTGTTCATCAGCCACTACTTCTGAAACGTCGGTGAGATCGACAGCATCAACCGACTGGGTCCAGTCGCCCTGGCAGGCGCTAGCGGGTCAGGCAACTTCCCGTAGATCGTCAGAACTTAAGGTTAGTACCCTTTTTAGATCCCATGCTACCCCAGCAGGCTTGACCCACCTCCTATTGGACGAAGTCAGCTATAAAATAAGGTGAGTATTTTTGGAAGATGTAAAAACAACAATTTTAAACGTAAAAATGGTTTTTACTATCCTAAAATACTCACCTGTACACAAACCCGCCCTCCGGCCCCGCTCAAGCCAGTAGGGAGAGGAACGAAAAAAGTGACGATGAAGGCCACCTGGCGCTGGGATCGCACATGCGATGCGCCCGGGGGCAGGCTGGGGGTAGCATGTGGAAATCTCGTTAGTCATGGGCAGGTAAAGAGCAAACATGCTCCGATAAGCTATAAAATAAGGTGAGTATTTTAGGATAGTAAAAACCATTTTTACGTTTAAAATTGTTGTTTTTTTGCTTTTGTTACATTATAACACGAGTAATATAACCTGAGGTTTTAGTGATCAACTGCCATTTTATTAGGTCTAAATGTCAAACATTCAGTAGAATTGAGCCCCATACAAGCAGTAGTTTCTGCTTTTTAGCTTGCTGAAGCCAGTCCGGTTTTTAGCTTGTTAATAACCTGAGTGCATATTTATTACCTTTTTCTAGAAAAAATATGCTGAACCCGACTACAACTTGGTATCTGGCTTACCTAGAACTGAGCAGGTGGTTGCAATAATGGCCATGGCCAAAAGGGCTGAGTTTAAAAATGGAAGAGGAAGCGTAAAATATCAACCACCGCAGAAGCCCAAGAATGTTCAGGAACACGAGTTTGAAGGTTAGTTTCTATATTGTGTGAATGTTTTACAGCGACACTCTTTTAGTTTTTCGTTCTACAAGACACATGGCAAAGGTTACTCCTTAATTCAGAATGACGATTGTATCCTGAAAATCGACCATTGTTACCCAGTTTTTTCTGTTAAGCAGTGTGACGTGTGGTAGTACAGAAAATATTTTCTGACGGTATAATGTTGACCATTTATAATTTTATGTAGGCCTAAAGAAAAATACTTGTTTCTTGTTTGCCAAAACATATTAACCTGATAATTTTGCAATACATTGTCCCCAATGTGATGTCTCCCTGGAGGTTTATCGGTTGTGTGTAGCCGCCTGCTTGCATGTTCCCACTGCGCATGCGCGACGCAGTCCTCCTTTATATAAGCGGGTGTGTGGCCCGTTACGCCATTCATTTTCGTCCAGAGGTTCCTTCCGTCACCTCGCTCGTCTTGTCTCCCTTTTCGCCAGGAATTTGGATTTTCGCCTTTCACGACATCTTCATGGCTACCGCCGAAGACGACTCCACCCATGACGGCGTTTCGGCCCACGCCTCGACTTCGAATGCTGTGCTCCTCCCTGCTCCCCCGCCGCTGCCAACGATGACCGCTGGACGTCCGGTCTAGACCGGGACGCCCATGTCGCGAATGACAAGACGACTCGCCGCTTCAAGACGGCCAACGCACCCCGCCACCGCCCGACCTTTCGTCCTTAGAGGAGGATCTTCGGCAAGCCAAGGCGCTCTTCCGCGAAGCCAAACGGAAACTCCGGGAAGCTTCTTCAACCCAGAACGGCCTCAATTCTCCCCTTGACCTTTCATCCAAGTCCTCACGCAGAGATCATAGCGTTACTTGCAGCGAAGCACACTACCTCGTTGACTCGGTCTTTCGTCAATACGCTAAAGCAATCCCAATGCCTCCGCCATCAAGCCCTTCGTCGGTTCTACGGACCAACACTCAAGAATGGGTCGCATCGACTGTCAGTCACGACAGCCGCAAACGCTGCTCTCCCGTTCCCGCACAACCAGTCAAGCAGCGTAGACTTTCTTCCCCTTCGGCCACAACCAACGCACCGCCCGCCGTCGTGCCACCTGCTGCACCACCCGCCACCAAACACATCCAGTTTTTGGACGATAACGTGGATGACCCAACCATTCCCCTTGCATCACTACTCAAGACAGTAGAAGAAACTGTCCCGGACTGCTTCCTATACAAGCCTTCTCAGTCCGCCAACCAGTGGCGTAGCCAGGAATTTGGGCAACATGTGCATAGGCAGAGGGCAACATGTGCATGAGGACGACCTGGTGTCCGGTGGTGGGAGAGGAACTTTTAGCCGATGGTTGTTGACTTTTTTTTTCTTACCGATCGATGGGGAGGTTGTACATCAAAATCTAAACACTACAACTTTCAGTGAACAAATAGTCAAATACCAATCACAGGCCTACAGTACCATACTAGGCCTACAATAAAAAATATTATAGAACTAACTCGTAACATATGGGAATGTCAAATTGGGTCGTGTTTCACAACTTCACAATAAAAAAAAAGAGAAAAGCAATATGCAACGATGACGTGACGAAGGAGGAATCAAAGTTTAGTGACACCGTTGGATGGATGATGGATCATGGAAAATAGGAAGTTACTGGCAAAAAGGGCAACGTGTGCGAACACTGAGGGCACCGTGTGCACTGCACACGTTTGCACTCCCTTAGCTACGCCACTGCCGCCAACGCTCCAGTAATTAACCGTAGCCTCAAGACCGGCTTCGGATTCGTCCTTTGCGACAAAGATGCCAAACCCCGCAACCTCTTGGGCTAATCAACGACGCTCTTCACTTGCCTCTTCGGGAACGGCAGCTTCTTTCGGGCGAAGGTGAACCGTTACAGCTGGACATGGAATCTCCCGCACCTCGGTCCGGCCGCGAGTCATGCTTTTTCCGCCCTTTTGGCGATGGTGCTACCAACCCCAAGAATTTCGACATTTACGCCGAATTCGAGTTTCTTTGCAGCGAAGTTAAACTAGATTTCGGATCCGCCCTCACCATCCCCAAGCGAATCGAGGTCCCCTCTTTCGTCTTATACGACAACGACAAACGCCTACGCTTGAGCCTGCGTGCCGCTTTCCAGGCGGATGTATTAAACACCGCAGTTCAACGCACTATGCGAGAAACATTCGGCCACGCCTGCCCCAAAGAAATTCTCAACCATTCCTCACTTATCACACAACTTTTTCAAACAGCAAGCTTCGCCACTTACCACTCTCTAAAGTGGGCAACTCGGGCCTTGTTCAACAACACATTATTATTAAGAGAAGCAGCCCTTAAATCCGCCAACAACTTAAAACGAATCAACAAGTCACTGACTCTGAAACCAACCGCGTCACGAGTCGGACACCCTGTTCCGGGGACTAATTCCAACCTTGGCTCCACATTTGGGCATCTCCTGCAAACCCAAGCCTTTTCGTCAAGACAAGTCCTCCTTTTGTCCCTACAAAACAAACAGATAACGAACCCCATCCGAAGACTGGAACAAGCCGTCCACTTCCACAAAGGCCCCACGGAACGATAACTCGAACACTCAAAAGAACCAGGCCTTTCGGCCTGAACAACAATCGCACTCCTACCCCAACCAACGTAGCCATCAAAAGAGCGCCGCAGCCGTTACTCCTCGTCCGGCGGCCGCAGCTCCACCGAAAACAATGACTTCCCCCGGCCTTCCTGCTTTCCAGTCGGAGCAAGACTTCGCCACTTTTACCCAGCATGGGAAAGACTAACTCGCAACACGTAGATCCTTTCAATAATCAAAAGGGCTCTCGCCCCACGTTTCTAGCAGACCCACCTTTAACAAAGACTCCTCCGAAAAACTTGACATCACCAACCTCCGAATCCCTTACGTCCGAGATCGCTCTCCTTGTCGCGAAAAGAGCAATCCGCAAATGCCACAACCCGGGACCATTTTCACCCGGCCAAAGAAAACAGGAGGCCAAAGGCTCATCTTCAACATGAAACCACTGAACAAATTCATTGACAACCCCCACTTCAAAATGAAAACAGTGGAATCCATTCGCCATTCCTTCAAACAAAACAACTGGACATTGGACAATCTCCATAGACCTAGAGGATGCATACCTCCACATACCACTCCACCCATCTTCGACAAAGTACTTTCGGTTCATCTACAACGACCAGGTCTTTGAATTCCGCTGTCTGCCTTTCGGCTTGTACGCTGCACCAAAAATTTCACCATGGTTCTGAAGCCAATTTTCGGCCACCTACACCAAAATCAAATTCAGGCCAGCGCATGCCTCGACGACTGGGCCCTCCACAACCAGGACCCTCTCCGTCTTAAACAAAACGGATCAAACAATGCACCTCCTAAACCAGCTGGGATTCGGTGTAAACCAATCCAAATCACGCCTCACCCCACAACGGATCTTCACCTTCCTAGGGGCCTCATTCAATCTATCTTTGGCCACAATCTCGCCATCTCTCGAAAGAGTCCAAGACCACACACATTCGTCATTTTCTAACCCAAGAAACCTTCTCCTTCCGAGAGCTGAACTCCCTAATCGGTAAAATGGACTCGATGGTAAATCTTATGCCATACGGACGCTGGATGGTAAGACCCTTTCACCACCACCGGATCGACGACTGGTCAAACCCGCATCTCAACCCAGACCAACAATTCCCCTTTCTCGAAGACTTTCCCCGAGAAAGCCTCCTTTGGTGGTCAGATATGACAAACCTCACCAAAACAGTGCCACTCCACCAACCTTCACCAATGTCGGTCACCACACGTCAAACGGCGAGGAAAATTCAGCAGTTGGCGACTTAGTTTTTAGAGCTACTTGCCAAAATGGCGACTGATTAACAAACCCTGATGCTTAAATTGTCATATCTCGGGAACCGTATTAGCTAGAAACAAGCAGTTTGCGGCGTTGCGTGCAGAATTACAAGGGCTCTTCAACCAAGTGTGCTACAATGTTGCTAGCCACTTTAGTTGATTGGAGGCTTAATTAATTCAAACAATATTTTAGCATTAAGCAGTAGCACAACTGCTAAAATTGTTTCTACATGGCGAGGAGGTAATGGACAATGGCAAGTGCATTTTAATGTCTACCGGCCAAATGGTGAGTGCAATTCACATTCATGGAGGTTGCACTCCATGACCCCCCCACCCAGCCACCTCATCTTCACTGACGCCTCGAACTACGGCTGGGGAGCCCACATGAACAATCTGGAAATCTCAGGGCCTTGGCAGGAAGACAAACACCATCACATCAACTTTCTGGAACTCCGTGCAATCCAGCTAGCCTTACATCACTTCTACCACGCATCAGAAACCAGGTGATCCAAGTACAAGCCGACAGCACCACAGCCCTAGCTTACGTTAAGAAAGAAGGTGGAACCAAATCCAGACTGCTCCACAATCTCACTTCCGAAATCCTCAACTTTTGCATCACACACAACATAACACTTCTTCCCTTCCACATCCCAGGGAACAGGAACGTAATTGCGGACTCCCTTTCTCGCTGTTCACCCCAACAGGGGAATGGTGCCTCAAGAAATCCATCTGTGAATATCTCTGCAGGACATGGGGAACACCAATGTTGGACCTCTTCGCCACGAGACACAATGCCAGACTATGCCATTACATCAGCCCAATCCCGGACGATCAAGTAATAGCGGTCGACGCCCTGACGTTCCCGTGGCACAACCTTTACGCATACCTGTTCCCACCATTCAAACTCCTCCCGCAAGTACTGCAGAAAGCCAAAGAAAGCCAAAGCCTCTTCCTACTCATAGCCTGTTCTGGCTGTCGGCACTTTGGTTTCCACACCCTCTGTCTCTTCTAGTCGACACCCCAAGAAGCCTCCCTCTTCATCCAGATCTTCTGTCTCGACAAAAGGGCTCAAAACTCCACCCAAACCTACCGAATCTAAACCTTCACGCGTGGCTATTATCATCAAACTCCTCAAGAAAGCAGGAATTCATAAAGATGATGCCAACCGAATTGCCTCAAAGGCTATAAGAGATTCAACAAACAGAATGTACGACAGCCACTGGGCCGAATTGTTTCATTGGTGTTAGGCAAGGGAAATCAATCCAATCGGCCCCTCTCTGCCCTAATTACTGAGGTTCTTCACTGACCTTTTTGACATTGACAAGCTCAAAGGCTCAACAATCTTGTTTACCGCTCAGCTCTAAACTCTGTTTTCAAAGCAGCAGGCAAAACCGACCTCTCGAAGACTACCGAATCTCAGTAATCCTCCGCTCCTCCGAAAACGATCGCCCCACAACCAGAAGACTCATCTCTGACTGGGACTTATCAATCGTCCTGCAATCATTAATTGAAGCCCCCTACGAACCAATGTAAGACAGTTCCTTCACCTCCTAACCAGGAAAACCATCTTCCTCGTAACTCTGGCAGCAAGCGCCCACTGTTCTGAAATCCAAGCCCTATCAGCAGACCCAGCACACTGCATCTTCGGCCCAAATTTTTCTTCAGTCACACTCCACCCTAGAGCAGGATTTCGTGCCAAAACACCGAACCACCGAACCCCCAAACCCACCACCAAACCCACCAAAACCCATTACTTTCTCGGCCCTCTCCAACTTAACAGGAGACGAACCTGAACGATTACTCTGCCCCATCCGTGCACTACGCTTCTACCTCACCAGAACCCCACACGAGGACATACGCAGAGGCAGAAACCAACTCTTCCTGCCCGTAGACCAGCAAACAGGAGAAACCTCGGCTGCCATGATCTCAAGTTGGGTAAAGGAAAACTATCGACATGGCTTACGACAAAGCCAATCTGAGCAGAGAAAGAGCAACAGCACACGAAGTCGGGGCAATTTCGACGTCATGGGCGCACCACAACGCCGTCCCAATTGATGAAATTCTACAAGCAGCCTCCTGGCGTCACTCAATAACATTCTCCTCCCACTACCTGAGGAACATGTCAAGAGAAGAAGACGGACTACACCGGCTGGGACCAATTATCGCAGCCAGAAGTGTGGACAAGCCCCCTTAAGCACATTCAGAACAAAGTTGAAGCAAGTCATCCCATGAGGGAAGCAAGTAGGGATCGACCGAGTCTGGATATATCCGGATCCGGCGCCGGATAATGCGGTATCGGCAAGATCCGGATCCGGCCATTATATTGAACCGGATACCGGTTGCAACACAACCAAAACATGTCGCCGTAAACATGTTGCATGCCTCGGTAAAATAAATCGACGTAAAATAACTAAGCAATCTACGGGTATAAAAAATTGCAGATGTAATAATTACAGTGTAAATTAGTGCACAAAAATATACTTCATTAATCGTATTAGGTTTTCATAACTAAAAAAAAAAAGTTAAAGTTCGACTACGTAAATGCGCTTACGAAAATATCCATCTTCCTTTGCTGTATATGGGATTCCTTGAAACAATGGTCCTCTGGTTATTCTTCCATTACAGCGTTGTTTACGGCCTCCAAAATCCTTTTTTAAGTTTTTAATACCGTTGAAGTAGTTTAAAGTTGTTTTATTCCTAATTTATATTCACTATCGGTGATAGCAATCAGTTTACGGCCGCCATCGCGCTCCCACTCCCTGCCGGCTGTCCACCAACAGACGCGCACGTGCTAGCTTCAATGGCTGTGACCTTGACTCGCTTCCGTGACGTCACTTGCGACTGGCCCCCGTCACGATAGTGATCACGTGCTATACACGTGCCAATCGGGGAATCCCAGCTTTCCAACGCAACCAAGATGGCGGCTGTTTTGTTGCGGTTTAGTTACGACAGCTTGAACCAAGGTCTAGTTTTAGCAAACAAGCAATTTCACGTCAATTTTGACGACACGGCCAACAAAAACATCAATTAAGGTAATTAAAAGATGATATTAAATTAAATGAATCCAAGATAGGCTTGCCAAAGTACCTAATTCAGTCGGAATTACACCTCCGCTGTAAGCAATGGCGGTTTTTCTTTGCAAACGGCGCTTTGAATCGAGACTGCTTCGGGAGTTTTAGAAACGGTGTTGAACACAGGGGCTTGGCACAAAGTAGGAGCGGCCAGGAAATTAGCAACTCCACGAGCGTCACTACCGACAATATTATATAGTAACAATAATAATAATATTGTTATTATTGTTGTTATTGTTATTATTGTTCTTATTATTGTTACTATATAATATTGTTGGTAGTGACGCTTGCAGTTTTTTTTTCTGGCCGCTCCTATTTTATGCCAAGCCCCTGTGGTTTTGAAGGGACGATAAATCGTGGTTTGGCCGCCAAAGGGTTAAATTCGAAAAGTAAGACAGTTTAATGATGACATCAAAAACTAGCAAGAAATAATAGCATGATAAACCAAAGATGACTTCCATGTTGCAAGAGTCGACAGTTTTGTTCATAAAATGAAAAAAAAATACAGCTTTTTTTAGGTTGGGTTCCTTTTTAATTCGACGTGTCACACGTCGAATTAATGCGGATGTGGCCAAAAAAACGGGGTTAGCCGATTTACGTCAGTGACATCTCCTCAAAAACCAGACACGTTTGTTCAATTCTGATCCGACGAAATTCAAGTATGCGGGTGGGTGACTTGCAGTGCGCCAGTACACAAGGTATTATGCTCTAGTTAATTTAGTTAGGGTGGTTTTAGTTCGCTAACCTCTAAAAAGGTCTCTGAGCGAAAAACCGTCGTCAAATAGTACACGATCAGTGGCTGACGGCAACGCTTCCTCAGCTTAAAGGTGTGCGCTCAGCGCCGATCATACGAAAAATTGCGGCGTGTAACTGCGCATTTCGGCAAGCCAGTCTTCAACATTGCGGTCGGTTAGAGGTTATCGCGTACGTCGAGATGGCTCATCTCTTATGGCGCAGAACAACCCAAAGTGAGTCATCACTTACCTTTGCGGTGATCTGGATGGTACACCGAATTTCTATGATTGATACTGGACGGTACAATGAATGCAATGCTCGTATAAGACTTTTGCTGTTAATTACTGCGCCATCCTCGCTTCTTTTCGGGTGCGATATATTACAGTATTTGTGGTGTTTTTCCTATTGAACAAGTGAGCAAAGCGAATGACGTCCTGTTTTCACAGTGGTGGACTGGCCAGAGGGAGTGAAGGGCGGGATATTCCTAATGGCCTCTGACTTTCAGATTTTTTTCATATCCGTAACAGGAAGACTTCACGTAAGTTTTATTGGTTCGACATTAGTTTTAACCACAGATTTAAAATTACAAATAATAATAATAAAGATAATTATAAAACGCTAGTAAAACACGTAATTTGTATTGAGTAGCCTAACAAAAATTGGCCACGTGAAATTGCAGTGTTAAATTCAATGTGGACTTTGTCACAATTTTCATGTGAATATTTTAACTTTTGTTAATACACCTAAAAAGTGAAAAAAAAATTTAAAGTAGTCAACCTCACGTACCTCAGCGCAATATGATTTCTCCTACTCCCCCCCCCCCTCCCCCACCAAATTACCTGCTGAAATGTGGTGTTCGAAGATTTAAAAAATGTAAAAGTCTGATGAACAAGAACAACGGGTACGGGAAACTGTAAAACAACGAAGCTTTCAGTTTGTTTTTTTGTAAGAAAACCAATATCAGCGTCCGATGAAAACTTATCTGGAGGGTGATTGCATCGTCGCACACACGATTCTGGCTCATTTGCTGTATCGTAGTAGCAAACGTTACGAGACAATTTTTTTTAATATAATGTGCAAATATAGTAAATATTCTTCAGTACACCATGCATTTAGATTTTTTAGTAGTGTCCTGTTGGTATGTCTGCCGTTCCAACTTCATACGTCAATTACAGATATTTTTTATTCTACCATACGACACGTCGAATTACTAATGCAGTGTTAGTGCATCTTGTCTTTTTTTTGGCTTTCGGTCTTTGTTATACTGTGAACAATACCAAACGGAACGAAAACAGTTTAAAAAAAGCTGTAAATAAAAGACCTGTTGTGATTTTGATTTTTTTTTTAATGCAACCAAAATTCAATAATTTTAATCTAAAATAAGTGGACTACATACTGG